>MU160143.1:14725-68948 GCA_015888305.1 Antheraea pernyi | reverse complement strand
AATATATATATATATATATATATATATTGTTGCCCTTTTTATTACGTCTGGTGAGATTGCAGTCGAAGATTGTTATATATATGCTAGGCTTTATAATCTTTGTTCCCAAAGTGATCCAGGTGGACCCCTGGATTCGTAAGCGCACAATTCGTAAGCGGGAGTCCACTAAATTTTTTCTGCTTTCGATAGTGAAGAACTATAATGTTGGATTGACTTCACCTATCAATGTAGGCAGATAATGTTTTAAGAAACTCAGCGACTGTTACTTGTAAAAACTTGATTTTCCATATTCAGTACACTGTGTCTAGACTTTCCATAGTTAGATCTATTGTTCAGGTTTTTTGTCGAGTTTTGGGGATATGGTAGACATTTTGAAAGTAGTCTGTGAGGAAAAAAGTCTGGGAACCTCTGCTTTATAAGATGATCGAATGGCTTTAAAGGAACTCTGTTGAAACATATTGATAGTTATTGGGTAACAGATTTTCTTCATCGAAATGGGATCTAACCTCACAATATTATAAAATATATAACCTCAAGTAGCACATTATTATATACTAGCTTCTGCCCGCGACTTCGTTCGCATGGAGTCACTATGACTTTGGGCTAACGTTAACACGCAGCTCAAGCTCTCAAGAGGAAAAGTACCCGATTTTGAAACATTCTTCATTGGTGTTCCGCTCCTATTGGTCTTAGCGTGATGATATATAGCCTATAACCTTCCTCGATAAATAAGTTATATAACACTGAAAGAATTTTTCAAATCGGACCAGTAGTTCCTGAGATTACCCCCTACAACGTCACAAACTCATAAACTTTACCTCTTTATAATATTAGTATAGATTCTAGTTATTACTGCTCTACAATTAGGCTATAGTATGATTTTAATATTTCATCTCATTTTGTTATAAAATTAGTGTCAATATCTACTTAATACAATACTTATGGTTTTATGACGGACAACGCTTTACATAAATCGAATGTTCCAGAAACATGAAATTTATTAGATACTGGTGTTAATTATATAGTGTAGATGAGAATTAAGAAAAAAAAATACATCCCCTGTGACGGATATAAAATGTTTTACACATTTATTGTCGATATCCGTCCGGAAACACGGCTAGTTCAGTATAGAATACATTTCCGCATTTTGAACTGTTCAAATGACGTTTCGTTGTTCCACTTTGTCGCAGTAAACGCGCTCGAGAGCACACGGCAATCCCTATGGTACGTCGGCTCGCAAACATTCTCCTAATTTCCCTTGCAGCGAAATAAAAGTTCATTTTCGTATTCACCGGGGATCCATAAAAACTTGTTTAGGTATTAGTGTGTGTCGGATCGAATACGAAAACAAATAAACCAACCTTGTTTGCGACTTTCTATCAGTGTTGCTCATTAATGAAATGGAATGGCTATTGTAAAGGAAATTAGATGTATTTTTAAAAGAAATTTTCAGAGATGAAAAATAAAAGTAACGAAGATTTTCTTCTTCTTCTTCTTCTTACCCTTATCCCACATAAGTAGGGTCGGTACAACATGTTTGTCATGTTGTGGTATATGATTTTGCTTAATTTTTGCGATCGGTCGCCTGCCTGATATCAACCCTCCTTGGGATTATTTTGTTATACCATTGTATTTATGATTATTATTATATAGTTACCAAGTCTGATGGGATCTTTTAGCTTTACAATTTTTCTGTAGGCTTTAGCTTTGGTAGGCTATTTATAGTATCTGCTTGAGCGGCACCACCGTACCGGTTAAAAAGGAAATTCTTCAACTATTTCAACAGCGCGGGTTTTCACCATTTACTGTTCTATTTTAATATATCGTTGTGATTTTCTCTGGAAAGTGCACTTCTTATGCAAAAAAGTGCGTGCGTACAAAGTACACATGTCAGAAGTGAAACTTCTTTGGCGAACTGATTTATAAGTCTTGTTTATATTTATACAAATCTAAAACTTTAGATTTCCGAGACTTGAAAAATAGATGAAAAATCTGCGTTTACTGCAAATGACGTCACTTCCGTTGCATACCTGCGTGACGTTACATCTGTAAAAATTTTACCCTCATGCGCCTAAAGAAGTTTCACTTCAAAAATCTGCGTTTATTGCAAATGACGTCACTTCCGTTGCATACCTGCGTGACGTTGCATCTGTAAAAAATTTACCCTCATGCGCCTAAAGAAGTTTCACTTCAAAAACTTGGTGTCCGATGGGCTGAAAAATATTGGTACACATAATTATCTTATTTAGATAAAACATTAATGATGACAGTTATCAATATGATTGAAAAACGTTTGTGCAGGTGGCCCTTAACTCTAATGTAACATTTTAAAACATATATGGTATAAATTGTCCAAATAGACTGGATTAAAAAGTGTAAATTAATTTTAAGTAGATTTACAATAGTTTTTTAATAAAGCCGATATATATCGATATATCGAAATATCGATATTTTTTTTTAATATATCGAAGCCCGATATTGATATTTTTATAAATATCGATATATCGAAATTCCGATATTTTTAAAAATATCAACAGCCCTACCATAGACTTAATACTACTATTTTAGGGTTACCACAATAGGGTCGATTTTCTTTTTAATATTAATATTTATCACATCCCATAAATGTATTATTATTATCACATTAAAAAGTTATTAAAATAATATATTTTTATATTTTCAGTAGGTGAGCATTTAATTTGTTATATATATTACATTACATAACCTTGTTTTATATATCAAAAGCCATTGCGTAACTTTAATAACAAATGCGATACACATAAAACTGACTCCCATAAAAAATGTAAACAGAAAGCAACCACCTAATTCATACATAACTCAAGCTAAATGGAATATTTTTCCTTTAAATCCAGCGCTAGGTTCCAGTTGGCAATATTTTTTGATTTATCGCCAAGGGGATATTTATTAGGCCAATAAAATTTGTCCTTAGCTGGTTTCAACCTTCTTCATATTTCATGAGAGCAGCTTTACGTGGCGTGAGAGTGTAAATTGCATATAATACAGGTGAAAAATATATGTGAGAGTTTCGTTACTATAAAACCTTTTAATATAGTTTTGACAGACTTCAAAAAGGAGGTTCTTAATTCGGCATACTTTTATTTTTACTTTTGTACCTGAGATATCCGTTATTTATAAACATATTTGGGAATTTTTAATGAGATCTTAGTATAATATATTATGTAATGGCTTTTATATTTTATTCATAATTATGTGTTATTTGACATGTCATTTTCTAATATTTGTGGCATTTTAGGTAACATAGTTCGGCTGTTATGCATAAGTGGCGGGCGTGAAGCACGAATTCTGAGATGCCACAAAAACTCCTTAGAAAGTTTTAACAAGGAAGCCACCATCTTGTTAGACCATTGAAATTATCACAAGACACTTGTAATATTAATTACTTGACAGTAGCAGTAATAATCTGAAAAATTGGTTGCCAAAAATAATATAAAAACAATTTGGAAAATATTTTTTCTTATTGGAAAGGAGATCATTTCAAGAAGGTCCGATTTCATTAGAATTAGTACTTGAATTTCGAAGATATTTAAATCGTACACTATGTACGACGTTTTGGTGTTTTTTAGAATAGTTTTTTTTTAATTCTGTTTTATTATTTGTTAATATTTTTTTTTTACTTTGTAACTTTTGCATAATAATATTGCTACGATCGAATACGCAATTCCATTACTTGTTATTTATAGACCTATAGTATACTACTAGCTTAGTAAAGAACTGTATGAATAAACTAAAGTAATAGATCCTACGATTTAATAACTATATATTTATTTCCGATTATAGAGAACGACATTATTTATCCATACATTAACAGTCTCGGCAGTCTTATGCCCATGTCATATGATGTTTTCCGAAATTTCAAAAGCTTTGAATAGATGTTATTTATATTTTTGAAACCATGATGATTTATAAAAATTACAATTTGTATATCGTATTATCTAATGAATTATACACTTAAATTCGTTCAAAAGTATAATTTCTATTATAATACCCCGAAAACAATCCTGCCTTTTACCGTAACGGTTTATTAAGAATCAAGAATGACTAAAGGCTTAGCTCTATAAGACAACAATTCACCTGTATAACTAAAATACTTTAGATATTTAAAAATATATACCAACAGAAATATTAATAATTCAATAAGGTCCTATTGAACTAGTAGTAGTAGCTCAAGGGTGCTTTGGCGATTTGTAGCCACGAGGGTTTACGTCGCTTGTCTCCGGTGGAGTGCAACATAATACTGAAGGTGCTCTATTGACTGCCCTTTTAATACAAATGTACATACAATACAAGTAATAAAACACTGTGATACAAATATTTGTTCAAAATAAGACACTTGCAACACCAGGAGAGTCGCAAAAACGTTGCCAGCCTCTGTTTGGGAGGGGAGGGTTAAGAAGGTAAGGGGGAAGGGGAAGGTGGCCCACCGGCGCTCTCACTGACCGAACGAAACGCAACATTGCAAGCACTGTTACTTCACGTGGGTGTTTCTGTGGGTCGGGTAGTACCCCGAGCGAGCCGACCCGTTCATGCTGAAACCAAGAATAGCTTCAGCGTGGCTCTACCACCTGCCAGTGTAAAAATATTATTAAAATTTATTTATCTTTATTGGCATGATATCTATACTTCTATAAAGATGAGTTTGTTTGCCTGAACGCGCTAATCTCAGGAACTACTGGTCCGATTTGAATTCTTTCAGTGTTAGATAGCATCTTTATCGAGGAAAGCTATATATCTATATATCACGCTAAGACCAATAGGAGCAAAGAACCAATGAAGAGTGTTTCAAAATCGTTTTTTTTTTCCTTTTGAGAGCATCCGCTGCGTGTTAGCTTTAGCTTAAAGTAACTATTCCACGTGGATGAAAACGCGGGAAGAAGCTAGTTTATGTATATTCTATCACCATCAGAACTACATTAAAGGTATCTTTGCATATAAAATATTAATATCATGTACCATAAGCCTGGCATAAACAACAATTATTACAAACCTGATTAAAAAAGTGTGTGTGTACTTATGTACACGCGTTAGAAGTTATAAGTTCTTCTTTGTCGTAACAAGATAAAAATCTTTTCAAAAATTTTATCTTTCGCCTTATTCTACGTTTGTAGAAAAAACGACACTAACAATAAAAAAAGGTATTCAGTACATTGAACGTTTTAATACAAAGAAATACAAGCAACAAATACAAAGAAACAAAATGTTGATTATAGCTAACTTCGGGGCGTCGGTTTTTCGTGACGGTGTGCACGCGCATCGTAGAAAAATACTCCCATCATTTTTCCCTAACGCACCAAAAGAAGTATAACTTCAAAAGGTAGAATTGTTAAAAATCCTTCAAGTTGTCGATACGTTTATGGAAATATTTATTATCCTTCTAAGTTATATTAATCTCCTTGTCAACAATTTCAAAGTAAGTAATCAAGGTAACTACGTACCCGTAGTTATATTAAAAGGCACCTTTTAAGAGGATTAAGTTGTCAAAGTTTGAGTCCGCGCCACCGAGCGTCACATCGCGTCTTAGCGTCCTGACCTAACTCTCGAGTCAGTTACTAAAGAGATTATAAATTACTTACCTATTGTACTCGAAGAAAATTGATATCAACAAAATCTATCTGGATTCTGTTGTTTAAATTTCGTAGGATATATAACGGAGGTCATGGACTTGACCAGGCTAGATTAATATTCGTTTTTTTTAGAAAACAGGGTGTGTCGTAAATACGCACGATAGAAGTGGAACTTGTGTGTTACAGGGAAATATGTTTATTTAAAAAAAAAGTGTGTGTGTACTTATGTACACACGTTAGAAGTTATAAGTACTTCTTTGGCGTAACAAGATAAATATCTTTTTTAAATGTTATCTTACGCCTTATTCTACGTTTGTAGAAAATACGACACTAACAATAGAAAAAGGGTATTTAATACATTGAAAGTTTTAATACAAAGAAATACAAACAACAAATACAAAGAAACAAAATGTTGACTATAGCTAACTTCAGAGTGTCGGTTTTTTCGTGACGGTGTGCGCGCGCATCGTAAAAATTTACTCTCATCATTTTTCCCTAAAAAACACAACAAAAGGCCACGTCAGGCGGTCATCCATCCAAGTAATGACCGCGCCCGACGTTTAACTTTGAGAACCGGTGTTTTAAACACTTTTACCGACACAGTGTTTACCCTCATCACGTTTTGACACACAAAAAGATTGCCGATCAGAGTTTTGATGCCCTGCCATGAGAAGTTTCTTTCAAAAATTAATTCAGGTATCATACATTTTTACAGTCGACGTTATAGGTGCCGAGGTAACCGGGTAATTTCGATTTTTCTATATTCTCGTCGTGAATCGCGCTGGCCGCTTGCGCACTCGGTATTATTTCGTATAGGCATTCATCGCGAGCTCTACGGTCTGCGCGGTCCTTTGCATCCTAGGTGTATTAAAAAAATTTACTTTGTAAAAGTCACAGGTTAGTTTTACAGCAATTAATAATGCAATGCAATCCATTATTACGTAATGGATAACTCATTATTGAAGACTAGCTAATATCCGCGTCTACGTCTGTTGACGTGTATCGTTCATATTCATTTTTTAAAGGTTTCACTTCTATCGCGTCTGAACTGCACATATGTTCTTGATGTGAAACATCTATAGCAACGGATCAGATCGACTATTAGCGTTGTGACGCGTCGCCACGCAATATATATATATGTATATATATATATTTTATCTATACTAATATTATAAAGAGGTAGAGTTTGTGAGTTTGTGACGTTGTAAGGGGTAATCTCAGGAACTACTGGTCCGATTTGGAAAATTCTTTCAGTGTTATATAGCTCATTTATCAGGGAAGGTTATAGGTTATTATATATATCATCACGCTAAGACCCATAGGAGCGGAGCAGTAATGAAGAATGTTGCAAAATCGGGGTATTTTTTTCCTTTTGAGAGCTTCCGCTGCGTTTTAGCGCAAAATAACCATTCCACGTTTACGTATTACCGCCCAACGAACTGGGCACGGGTCGGCTAGTATTTAATAAATATTAATGTATTATATTCATCTTTTTTAAACAAAATTAATGTTATTTATGATTACGCCATATCTATCTACTGTCGTATACTATCCTTTTATGCATTACCTGTACAGAATAATTTCGATGTTTCACGGCTACCAGGCGATCCGCGACGGTTCACAATTTTTTTTTCTATTAATATGTTACTTACCGCATCCTTATATCTGTCACAGAAGACTTCATCTTCATTAAACCAATTGTCACCCATCCAAATAACTCGCACCCGACGTTATTTAACTTCAGTGATCGAGCGAGAACCGCTTTTAACAACACTCTGCCCGACACAGTGTTTACCCCCACCACTTTTCGCCACACAAAAGGGTGTCGACCAGAACCTCAAAGCTCTCATATAAGAACTTTCACTTCAAAAATATGATAGGTAATCAATATAGACAAAGTTTCTTGAGAAAATAATAATTAAAAACAAATTTGCAGTTTCATTTCCATCAATGGTACTAGAAACGACAGAGCAAGAGGTAACGGAATACTACGCACCGAGGGACCTGATCGTAGGTCAAACAGTGTTTATTCTCGGACGTCGTTTTCTTATCTGTAACTGTGACAAATTCACTCGGAAATATTTCAAGTAAGTTTTCCTTGTCGACGTTCATGTTTCACCCAACATATAGCAAAAGATTAGTGTTAGTACTCGTTAAGGAACATGTGGAATTAACTTTTATGTATATACTGTATCTTCTTTATCTTATTAGCTTAACATTATTCCTATCATATTATGGTCTCGATTACAGCACGGAAAACTCATAAAAAAATTATTCGGTCATTTTATATGTAGAATAACATACAAATGAATTTTTCAGCCGACGCAACTGCGGGCTCTTTACGATTACTATGTTATTTTACTGTTTTAATATTCATAGCTCTTTTCTCAGAGCCTAAATTGAATAAACTTAATTGAGTCATTACAAACAAACAATGTGGTAATATTAAAGCAGTAAACTTATCTCTCATTTACATTAAACTTGTAGCACAGTCAAAATATTCGTACCCTTACCACAAGCGTAAATATAAGTAGTACTAAAAAATTTGGTAAACATCTTAGTTTAAATAGCACTAAAAAAGCTGAAACAGAATTTTGTCCAAACAATTGAAATCAAGATAAACGATGAATCTCTGATTTCCATTAAACTTGTAGCACAGTCCAAATATTCGTACCCTTACCATAAACCTAAATATAAGTAGTAATAAAAAATTTGGTAAGCATCTTAGATTAAATAGCACTAAAAAGACTGAAACAGAATTTTGTCCAAGTAATTGAAATCAGGATAAACTATGAATCTCTGATTTCCATTAAACTTGTAGCACAGTCCAAATATTAGTACCCTTACCATAAACCTAAATATAAGTAGTAATAAAAAATTTGGTAAGCATCTTAGATTAAATAGCACTAAAAAGACTGAAACAGAATTTTGTCCAAGCAAAAATTCAAAATATTCTTCAATCAAAATATTCTTAACCTTACGATAAGATTAAATATAAGTAGTATCTAATAAAACATTTGGTATACATATTAGATTAAATAGTACTAAAAAGGCTAAAACAGAAGTTTGTCCACACAATTGAAATCATGATAAATGATGATAAAGTCCGTTACTCTCCAATTACAATGACCGTTTCATAAGACGTTATTAGCTTTTCACATAACGAGAATTCTTTCATCGTACGTTACTGTGCTGAGATAGTTTATTTCCCTCTCGTGTTATGGTATTTTCTGATGAAAATGAATTCTTTTTTAAATGTAATAAACCCGACGCCCATTTCATTATACAAATTACCTACCATACTCCATCTTATATTTTGTTATCCCAATATAAAACCTCCAGTTTTGGCAAATATTACTCGGTCTACTAACCGTTGAACTTTTATTTATTGAATATTAATATTTTTCTCACCGTTAATGCCGCATAATTTTTTTTTTTTCGAAGCATATCCTGATATCTTTTTATATTGATTATTTTCCGATTTAGTAAATCCAAAATAATCCTACCATTTTAATATTATCACAATGTTGTATTAGCTGTTTCGTTTACAAGTAAAAGAGACTATAAAGATTTTGACTAAATATAACACAGATTAAAATAATCCTGCGGTTATTTCTACCACAAAATTAAATATTGTGTTCACAGATTAAAATAATCCTGATAATATTGAATATAATATTGATAATAATAATAAATATTGTGGCACAATATTTTTATATATAACAGTTAACTTATATTATTTCTGCCGCAGGATTATTGCACAATATTTTTTATATTTAACAGTTAACTTATATTATTGCTACCGCAGGATTATTTTAATCTGCAGTGATATTTCTAACTACATGTTTATGAAAGAACATTTATTTATTGAGCCCCAAAACAAATAGATATTTTAAGTAACAACAGAGTATTGCGTTTATAAGTTTGCATTTATATATTATTCTCAATTTAAATTGTGATGTTTTAGAACAATGCTGAATATTGATCAGCCACCGCGCGTCGAAATTCATAAAACAGTGCTGAAGGAGTTTCCCAAGGTAAAAACACTTTAACCTAAATACGTAATATGGGGCAGTAAATATTAAAAAGAATAGTCAGTCGATGAAGAGTGTAAACTGCAGTGAGCATACTTTATTAATATATTCTCACGAAAGCATCGTTGATAATGACGGCTTTAACACCTTACTTTAAAGGGCTATATATAGATACTTCGAGTTCAGCTACGAAGTGGCATAGTAACTTTCCAAACTTACGTAGTTATTTATATTCAACGTTAGTTTTGAATATTAGTTATACAACCGTGTAAATATAAACTGTGGAACCAATTGTCACATTCTTGAGGAGACACAGATACACAGATGTATAATGTGTTCAATAACTTATCGAAAATTATTATAAGCATACCTACGATGTAAACTCTATGTAGCTATTACTTAAGGAATTATTATTGAGAGTTGGTGCAAAGAATAAATATTAATATTATTTTAAGGTAAAGCTACCCAAGTGAATTAATTTCGACGTTTAATTTACCCTGTATATTCAATTTTGTATCAGAAATTGATAACATTTCAGTAAATAGTTATTCAGTTACAATCAGTACAAAATAATTAATAATAGCATTATTCTGCTTCTTAAAAAGACACTATTTCACAATATAAGACGATAATATATTATTCCTATACTTTAAGCCCGCATATATAAGAACTATTTTTTGCAGTCTTTACCGCCACACATTGGCATCGGTTCTCCAGAAGACACACTGCAGTCTTGCTACGGTTTAATGCCAAAACCACCTTACAAAGACATTATCAAATATAATTTAAATGCCAATAAGGTATGAAAATATTTAAATTATTAAATAATATAACGTTTTTTTTATATAATGATAGTTGGTTCCTGTAACTTTGTTCTCGTCAAAATAATTTTGGTCTTTCGTGGAAACTACGTGTTTTATACAGACTAATTATGCACTATATTTTAGTTTAAATTATAGAGTCATTACTACTAAGACCTTACAAACCTTTTATCAATTTTAAGTTACTTTCGTTAAATTTTGATATTAGAAAGATGGCAAAAAAGACAGAAAAAAAGTGTGCGGTCAAGGGATCCCAGTAAGGAACTTTGGTTTTCTTGAAGTCCGAATGTAATTTGATATGTAGCTCTAGATTGTTTAGATTTTCGTCACGTAAGGAAGAAGCGTTATGCCCCTTCCAAGCGATTCTATCTGTGCCATCTTTATATTTTTATTTTTTATTATTTTTTAAATGCAAATAACATAGAATGCGGATTCAAATCAAGGACTTCAAGCAATATATTTCAGGAAAATACATTCATTCATTACAAGTTAGATATAAAATAGTCAATTATAAGTTACATACAAAACAAGCTATATAAAAAAATAAGTTTCTGTGAAATGTCACGCAAGCATGTATACGCTCGTATACAATAGGTAGAGACAGAGAGAGGGAAAGTAGTAAGGATGTGACATAACGCTTTTCTCTTACGTGACGTTTTCTACCTGTCAACTCCTATTCATGTATTTTATTATTATGATATATAGCCTAGATAATAGTTTTAAAAGTCCTGTATCTACCAGTAATACTTTTGCCACAATCGACTAAGCTGTTGTTTGTAAGATTATTCCAAACAAATAACGGATACATCGATTTTATTTATAAACATAGACATGAGATAGGAAAAATGTGTAATAAGACAAAGATAAAAAAAACTTTAAGAAGGTTAAAAAGTAAAAAACCGATTTTTTAATGTAAGAGCTAGTCTTTCCGAACTCAATTAAACTTGCAGACTCGCAGTAGCTCGCAGTAACTACTCTGCAAAAGTTTCGATAGCGAATTTGGCGAGTATTTCAAAGTTATATCATCATTTTCAAAAATAGAATTTTAGTATATATCTTCTTTATCTTATAGATATAACGAGCTAAATAGAAAAACTTATCTTACATTTTACTGAAATTATCTGTTGCTTTGATGAAAATTATTTTCCTATCAGTGCTAAAGCGCGTATAAAATACACCTATACTGCACGGGAATACCAACATTAATAAATAAAAATGTTATAGTATATACGTTTAAAAAAAATATCATACGAGGCAAACGAATTTGTTAAGTGACCACCGCCGTCAATAGACACTAGCAACACCAGGGAAGTCGCAAGTGCGTTGCCAGCCTGTGTTTGGGGGGGAAGGGAGGGAAGAGAAGGGAAGAAGGGAGTTGGGCTTCCGGCGCACTCACTAACCGAACGAAACGCAACAATGCAAGCACTTTTACTTCACGTCGGTTTTCTGTGAGAGAGTGGTACTATACCGGACGAACCCACACCCGTTCATGCTGAAACCAGTAATAATTTCAGAGTGACTCTAACATCTATAAACCTATATACGTGTCTAGAACTGTAAAATTCTGCGACTCAGTGCCTTACAATCTTTATAACTTATGTTTAGGGTGGCCCTCTATTAGAAGATTAGCAATTTTGTTAATGGAATATAGATATTGATGAAAAAATGGTAATAGTTTACCAAAACCTTTTGAAAAGTAACCATTGGTAAAAGGGCATGTGTGAGAATATACGGTATGTTAAATGAATTCAAGTCCAATGGTAATTACAAATAAATTATTAACTATTACAGTCGCATCATCGTACTCACCTCTAAACGTGATGAAATGAGCAATTTTGTCGGTTTTCACAGAGTTCCGATAGGGTTGGATTCTCCTAAAAGCCAACCAACAAACATTTATAGGTTAGAGTTTTGTAGGTGGTAGAGCCACGCTGAAGCTACTACTGGTTTCAGCATCAATGGGTCGGCTCGCCCGGGATAGTACCACCCGACCCACAGAAAACCGACATGAAGTAACAATGCTTTGTTGCGTTTCGTTCGGTCAGTGAGAGCGCCGGATACCCATCTCCTGTTTCCTCCTCCCTTCAACCTCCTCCTCTTCCCCCTTCCTCCCACAAACAGGCTGGAAACGCACTTGCGACTCCCCTGGTGTTGCAAGTGTCTATAGACGGTGGTGATCACTTAACATCATGTGACCCACCTGTTCGTTTGCTTCCTATAATATATTTAAAAAAAAAAGTTCATGAAAATTAAATTTGGTTTATAGTATCTCCGTTACCTTTGCGAGGTTGACTGGATTCATCCTGAAGACAAGGGCAGGAAATTCGTTTTATCCTATAGCTTGGCTGATGGGACTGACAAGATAGGCGAGATTCCTCGTCGGAATTCCGGAATTATGGAGGGCAAGTTCCTTAAAGCGATGCGCTTGCAAACACCGGAATCAGACCCAAACTTTCCCACTTATTACACACCTGATAGGTTTTATATAGGTAAGAAATCCTTACTATCATAATTATGTGAATGTGAGTTTGTATGTTTATTACGTTTTCCCGCCATAACTACTAAACCGACCGTCGAGAAATATAAGTGTACAGAAAAGGTCATAGGATATCTTTAAACCTGAGACACATCCTCTTCCCGAGGTGGAATGTCAAATCTAAATTAACGCCGATAAACCGCAGGCAAATGTTAGTATAAATATGTATTTTTTCATGCGATTGGTTGCAAACAAACATGCGGGTCACCTGATGGTAGGTGAAAACCGCCGCGCATGGACACCTGCGACACGAGGGGAATCAGGTTATTAGGCCTTTGTAGATTCGTTTCTTGAAAGTTTGTAAGTTACATTGGCCCGAAAATACCGTTATGAGGAGTTCATTCCAGAGAACCGACGTACGTGTGTGAAAATATAAAATCTGGGAATACTTTTGACACATCCTCAAGAATTACTACTGGGTCGAGGGGCGTAGATTTTAATCCTTGCGTACGAGCAGCAGTTTTCACTGAAGGAAACTATTGTGATGAAACTATAACATGCTGTTGGGGCTTTTCTAAGTCCACATATCTAAAACTGTTTTCTCTGTTTTCTCAACTAAACGAAATCATTTCATAACAGCGATAGAGAGATATCGGTCTATTCACAAAATACAGTTATAATTGTTTCAGTATTTCTTTTTTTTTCTCTTTCTGTTTCAATTTCCTTGTTTTTGTATTATCATATTAATTATGTAAAATAATTTAATATTTAATTTTATTAATATTTAATTTATTGTTGGAGCATGCCGTGGTTGTCTGTACTTGACTACATTTATAATGTATCACAATAGTCCTACTTTTTATATGCTTACTAATGTATTGTCACGTTGACGAGCCTAAAATAAATAAATAAACTGCCACTCTCAAATGAAAATCTGTTATAGTCGACCGCAACCGCTGACCGCGTCATAGGTATGCGAGCGGCGAGACGGGAGGGTGAAAGGATTGTCTGTGTCAAACGCACAAGAGATAAAATATCTAAAGATAGGTCGTGCGTGCTCTTTGCTTCCCACTCCCCACCTCCCCGCACATACCCAAGGCGCAGTACAGCGGTTATTGTCAGACTATACCCCTCCCTCCACATTTACCATATTTACCAACTTACCCCACATCGTAATAGGTTGTGGTCAAACGCTGATGTATAAAAAAACTTATTAATTTTAGGAGCGATTGTTCCCGTGTTCAAACATCGATTTAGAATAATCGGTTGCGACTTATTCGTGTACCGTTATATGAGCGCTAATCCTGAGAAATTCCCGCAAGAGGTAATCGATAACGTCCGAAACTATCACATGCGGGAGGGCAATCTCAAAGATGAGCTCGAGGTGAGATACTTAAACTTCTTAGTGCTCTTCGAGACGTGGAAAGTTTGTAAACTTTGACACGAATTTGAAAGGAGGTCACATCTCCCATAATATAGACTACATAGTATAGTCAGTTAGATAGACACTGTTCATAAAGGAGCGGAAACCTTAACTACGTTAAGTACTGGCTGATAACATACAATATTCTTACTGATATTGTAAATACAACTGTGATTTTTTTAAATTCTTTTATTACGTAAATCACCCCTTTACTAGTAAACCGATCGTCATGCAATTTTGCATACACAGTATGAGTGAAGCTGCGAGCAAAAGATAGTATTCTATGTACAAAAGTAAAAACAGGGTGTATCGTAAAGACACACGATAGTAGTGAAAATATTGTATGACAAGGAAATATTTTAATTAAAAAAATACAAAAAATGCAATTATCACGCGTGGTGGTCCTAGGCGGTCACTCATCCAAGTACTGACTGCGCTTGACGTTGCTTAACTTTGGTGATCGCACGTTAACCGATGTCTTCAACACTCTCAACTGACACAGTGTTTATCCTCGCCACTTTTCGTTGCACGAAAAGGTAGCTGATCAGAATTTCAAAGCCGTCCCATAAGAAGTTTAACTTCTAAAATATAAGCGCCATACCGTTGACTCCACTTCTCTATAATAAGAAATCACACATCGTTGAGCGCACAGTTCTTATAGAAAATGTAGTTTCTTAAAAATTGAATATCTCTATATAAACTATTTCGTAACAGCTATTTAATAGCTTATATATTAAATGAACCTATCGTGATATTTTTTAGATAAGGGCCTAGTTTCTAACAAAAAAAAAAGATCGAAATATATTGAATAGTTTTTTAGTTATAGACGCAGAACAACATTCCATTCATTTTATTTACATATAAGATCTGAAAATATATGCGCTTGCACTAATGCGAAATATAAAATAAAACCTTTAGATTGTTCGTTTTATGACTGGTATTGGCGATTTTTAATAGAACCATAAGTATGTCAACTTAAACTTGACATTTTTTTTATTAGTAAAGTTCCAAACACGCCGCGCCGTTGAACAGTGGTCGCGAATAAAAGTTAACAGACGCTTCAAGAGAAATCTGGTGTATTGAAATATGGTTATTGCTAAAACTATGAAATAAATTACAACTTCTTTCAACTTTATTTGAATCGCATCGCAGTTTTAGTAGATTAGGACTGAAGTTATATTAAGCTATATTACTGTGTAACACGGTTTTTTGTATATTTATAGGCGTAGATAAAACTATTTAGTACTCTTTTCACCTATTTGTTAGCCAATTTTTTGTTTGTTTAGTAATTATTGTCGAGATTTAATGTTATCAATTAAAAAAATACCATTTTATTAAAAGTGTAACTTCTTATGAGAAGACTTTTTAAATTATGATCCGCAAACCTTTTGTGTGACGAAATGTGGTAGGGGTAAACACTGTGTCAGGTTGAGTGTTGAAAACACCGGTTCTTGTCCGATCACCGATGTTAGTCATCGTCGGGCGCGGTCAGTAATAACAGACTAGGCTCCCCTCGGCAGCGGCTGAAGTCTAGGTCCGTTCCCTCGGCGTGGAGCCCTTGAGTACGCTGCTCGCGCGATACAGTGACACAAAATCTTACATCACTGCGACAACATTACACATATCACCTCCACACACGTGCACGCACACATGCTTACACATGAAAGTGGAAGGGTTTTATCTTTTTCCCTTATCAAACTGAAATAGTTTAGAAAAAATTATAAGACAAAATACATATAAGAGTTGTTGAGGTATGTATGCTTGTAACATATATATGTTTCAATAACTCATATAAGTATAAATATGTAGCTTACCTCAGATAGGTCGCGAATTGCATGAGTCAGGCAACAGCCGAAGCCGAGGTGTGCCGTACCCCCTTGAGCTAGTTGTCAAATAAAATCGGCTGAGTGCCTTAAACGCTCGCCTTAGTAGTCCGGTGAAGCTGTTAAGACCGTGCTACATCAACAGCGTAAACAGTTCGTAAAAAAAAACGCGGTCAGTACTTAAATGAATAACCGCTTGGTAACCCGTGCGACGTTAGCTTATTGTTGTATTTTTTTAAAATAAAACGTTTCCCCTTATTACAAAAGTTTCACTCCTATCGTGTGTCTTTAGGACATACTCTTGTTTTTTCTATACCATCGACGATCCATTCTTCATACTTTACGCTCCTAACGTCTACGCTCTACAATATTTGTACAATACTCAAAACAGTTTTAACCATTTAAACCATAAAAACAAAAAAAAATACTGATAATAATACCTACATGGTCCTATTATGGTACTACGAATAATATGGTATAAACACAGGAGATAAACTAATGTTTATTACTACTCCTTTGTCGTTTATGGAGATGCAGAACAAAAACTGACCCTAAGACTTTCAGTCAACTTTCTCTATACGGATATCAAATTGACTGAGGAAAAAATAAATGTATCCTTAATGGCTTACTCTTCATGTAACATTTTTTTTTTGTGAACGTTGTTTTCCTTTTCCTTTATTATCACAATAAGTACTGGACGCAGTCCTTTTTATAGTTATATATCTACTGTCATTCCAGTCCTATATGGTCTATGTATTTTTAATAAAGTCTGCCTTGGCGGGATTGAACCCGCAATTATTATTGTTTAAAAAGACATACTAATCGCTGGCGTGTGACAACGACGACCACAGAGCTTGTACCGTGTGCTAGTGAATTAAAAAACCCAGAGATTATAAAACAATATGCTGAAAGTCACATAAACAAATCTGACTCCGTATGCCGTAAAAGTGGAACTTAGTATTCTGAATACTTTATAAAAGAATGAGATGTATACACTATGGAGGTGGTAAACATTCGTTTTCGGCATGATTTTGTAATATTTTAATATATATTGGTAATGTCAATAATACACAACATTGAATAATTTAAAAAAAATGCGCGATACTCAACGTTTTCTCTCTCTCTCCCTTTCTTTGTTTTTTTTTTTATGTCATAACTGGCAAACGAACTTGTGGGTCACCCGATATTAAGTGATCACCACTGTCCATAGACACTAACAACACCGGAGGAGTCGAAAGTGCGTTGCCAGCCTATGTTTGGGGGAAAGGGAGTGAGGGGGGAGAGGAGAGGGAGGTGGTCCTCCGGCGCTCTCACTGACCGAACGAAACGCAACAATACAAGCACTGTTACTTCACGTCGGTTTTCTATGAGAGGGTGGTACTACCCCGGACGAGCCGACCCATTCATGCTGAAACCAATAATAGCTTCAGCGCGGCTCTACCACTCTTTGTATAAATTTCGAGTACATTAAGAATATACTATTCCACTCTTTCAGAGCCTAAAACCTATATATACATCTATAGCTACCTCTTTTTCGTTACACATTTTCTTTTCATAAAAACCAACTCACACCGTCCCAAAAGAAGTTTCACATAAAAAATATTACAGGGGATTTTTTGGCGGGATCTCGGATTGTCATGTAGTGGATTTTATATTTTACTAGCTGACCTGTGCAACTTCGCCTGCATCGAATCGGTTATGTAATTATTTACGACATCACATTAGAAACCTCTAAAATAACAGTATTTCTCCACTGTTTAATGGATGTTATTATACATATAAACGTTCCTCTTCAATCACTCTATCTATTAAAAAAAAATTGCATCAAAATCCGTTGCGTAGTTTTAAAGATTTAAGCATACATAGGGATATAGGGACAGAGAAAGCGACTTTGTTTTAGACTATTTAGTGATTCATAATCTTGTGTTATTTGACTCTTTATTTTGTATGTTGATGGTATTTTACGTTGTATAGTTTGTTTATTGTGCACGAGTGAAATGGGTAATAATACCACGGAGCATGGATTTTGACTTGCCACAAAAGTTCCCTGGAAAATTCTAACAAGACGGCCGCCATCTTGTTAGTTAATTGAAATTATCGCAAGAAACTTAATAGAAGATTGGTTGTCAATAAAAATGTTACAGATGGCCGTTCGTGAAGATCAACAAGCAGAGACTCGTGCTCAATTAGCTAATATTGGTCAAGCGGCAATAGCGGAACCTAACGCAATGGAGCGATGTCTCGCAGCGCTTGATGTCGTTGAAGGCAGTGCAGCTCCTCCGCGACCACCGACTCCTCCTATGACTACAGAACGCATTTGCTATGACGATACACTACGTATTACACGACAAAGGTAGAAAAAAACAATTATATCATAAATTACCTATCTGATCCATATATATTGCATAAAATATGTATAATGTAGATGTACATTTAATTCTGAAATCTATACTAATATTATAAAAAGGTAAAGTTTGTGAGTTAGTAACGTTGTAGGGGATAATCTCAGGAACTACTAAATCGATTTAAAAAATTCTTTTACCAATAGAAAGCCACGTTATTTGTGAGTGTCTACCTGAGTACCTGAGTAGGCTACCTATATATTAACCCGAAAAATGGATAGACTTTTGAGGTAGTCGGATTTTCAAAGTAAGTCTGAGAAAAAACGGTCGAGCGAAAACGTTTCTTACGAACGCTGCCTTAACGATGAGGGACATATAATTGAGTTCTAGAGAAAAGTTGTAGAGCTTACAAAAAAGTTAGCGACAGCATTATGTCTAACTTCAAGGTTTTTTTTATTATCATGGCGGGACTACGTCCGCCGTGCCTGCTAGTCATCTATATACATATATATCGGTTTTGTTTCACCATTTATAACCCAAGAACGACTGGACCGACTTGTATGATTTCTGATTTGTTGAATTGGTCTCTGCTCCGAGTAGCAGAAAAACTATAAAATGTCAGAAAAAATCGCGAAACTTTATAACGAGAGCTTATTTTTTCCGACATTTTGTAGGACTTTCCGTTTCATTTTTGATTATACCTCGAGAATAGATTGAATTTTTTTTCGTATATCATTTTTTGATTTTTGTACATTTATTGAACTAAATTCAGTCTTACTATCTATCCATTTTATCGTAATAAAAAATTTAATTTTATTCAGCTAAGAACCCAACATTTATTGACTCTGAAGCGGTACGAAGTCCGTCGGGTCAGCTAGTTTATAATAAAACTAACGGGCTAGGCAGACTTTGTCCCGTCCTGATTATAAAAAAATCCTGGACAAATTATGTACCAAAACGTTCTCATGAATCACTTTATCCACTGGTGAAAACCCCATAAAGATCCGTTCAGTCGTTTTTGAGTTTATTGCGAACAGACAGACAGACAAACGCGGTAGGGGACTTTGTTTTATACTATGTACCTTGACAATGCCCGCGATTTAGTTTACCTCTAATAAATTTTATCTTCACTGCTTATTAAGCTCTATAGAAAATCGTAAATAGTATTCCGGAAAGGCATCGATCTGCAGTTAAAATTCCGTTAAAATCGGTTCATCAGTTTTAAAATAATCTCGGACAAACAACAGCCGCTTCAATTATTTATATGTACCTATAGATTAGCCGTGACACGCCTAACATCTCAATCTGTTATAGTGCTTGACAAGTTATTAAGTACATTAGTTGGATGGATTTTGCGGAATGTGCGTCAAATTACACAAATAGTTAATTTTACTTGACTTTCAATAACAATTCCAGTATTAATTCCCATCTGACCTTTGCTCCATTAACCATTGAAGATAAATTGTTTATGCTAAAGGTTAAATTTCGGTTATCCTAAACTCGAATATAATTAACTAAATTAGTTTTAATTTTTAGTAAACCTACATGCGATGATGTAGCGCCTTTGAAAGGAATATTGAAATCGGGCAGTGCTCGCGATGATCATCAGAAAGTAGTATGCTTTACTGGTCCCGCGCCAGACGAGCACCGTGAAGGTAAATCAAAACACGTGGTGACCTATGCCCCGGGTCAGCAACCCCATTTTAATGAAGATGAAGACTTCTGTGACAGATACAAGGATGCAGTAAGTATAGTATCAATTTAAAAAAAATGCCTAGCTGGACAGATGTCGAAATTATTTTGTATGTATAAGAGGATAGGAAATACGACAGGAAATATATTTGGCATAATCATAAATAAAATATTTGAAATATTTTCAAGAGAAAGATGACTGTTTATTTATTATTCCTTCATATTATATTCATTAATAACAACAGTTTAAAATCATATTGCGTGACGACGCATGCCGTGGCGACGCGTTACCACACTAATAATCGGTCTGACCTGCTGTTATATATGTTTCACATCAAAAACATATATGCGGTTCAGACGCGATAGAAGTGAAACCTTTAAAAAATAATAAGATATACATATGATCGATACTCGTGAACAATATATAACACTGGTTATGATACCTTTTCCCAAGATTTCGTAATAAAAACATGCAAAAACTACAGGATCGACTGCGATTAATCTTTTTTGGTTTTATTTCTAAGACACCTATTCCTAATATTAAAAAAAAAATCATCATTGAATATACAGTGCTTAAAGTTTAAAAAAACGATGACTTTTACAAACGCAACGGGTTAAGCGTTTTTTGTACATAGAATACAACATTGGCGCAAACGTAGACGCGGATATTAGATAGTCTTCAATAATAAGTTACCCATTACGTAAGAATGGATTGCACTGCATTATTAATTGCTGTAAAAATAACCTGTGATTTTTAAAAAGTAAAATTGTTTAATACATCTAGGATGCAAAGGACCGCGCAGACCGTAGAGCTCGCGATGAATGCCCATATGAAATAATACCGAGTGCACAAGCGGCCAGCGCGATTCACGACGAGAACATAGAAAAACCGAAATTACCCGGTTACCTCGGCACCTATAACGTCGACTGTAAAAATGTATGAATAAGTATACCTGACTTAATTTTTGAAATAAAACTTCTCATGGCAGGGCTTCAAAACTCTGATCGGCAATCTTTTTGTGTGTCAAAAAGTGGTGAGGGTAAACACTGTGTCGGGAAAAGTGTTAAAAACACCGGTTCTCGAAGTTAACCGTCGGGCGCGGTCATTCCTTGGATATGTGGCCGCCTGGTTCTCGAAGTTAAACGTCGGGCGCGGTCATTACTTGGATATGTGGCCGCCTGACGTGGCCTTTTGTTCTGTTTTTGTAGTTATACTTCTTTTGGCCTGTTAGGGAAAAACGATGAGAGCAAATTTTTACGATGCGCGCGCACACCTTTACGAAAAACCGACACTCTGAAATTAGCTATAGTCAACATTTTGTTTCTTTGTATTAAAACTTATAATGTATTAAATACCTTTTTTCTATCGTCATTGTCGTTTTTTCTACAAACGTAGAATAAGGCGAAGGATAAAATTTTTGAAAATATTTTTATCATGTTACGCCAAAGAAGTATAACTTCTAACGCATGTACATATAAGTACCCACACACACACTTTTTTTTTCAATTAAAATAATTCCCTGTAATACAAAAGTTTCACTTTTTTTGTTTATATCGGCACGCCCTGTTTAAAAAAAATACTTAATAGGTTTTAGTATTTGACCATAATCTCACCTGATGTTAAATTACGAATTGGTTTAAAATGGTAAACAAGAAACCTAGAAGGAAACTGACTCGCGAACGTAGAGCTGTCGCAACACGCCCATAGACGCTTGGTAACAGACTGTCAACTTGAGGATGGCCAGACCTAGTTGGAAGGATTTATAAAAAACCCTACCACCATGCTATGGTTTCATCGCGGCGTTTACCTTCACCGAGAACTCAGACTAATTTTGTTTTATATCATAGTATGCAAACGAACTTGTGGGTCACCTGATGTTAAGTGATCACCACCATCCATAGACACTAGCAATACCAGGGGAGTTGCAAGTGCGTTGCCAGTCTGTGTTTGGGGGAGAGGGAATGGGAGGGAGAGGGATGGGGAAAGGGGAGGGAAGGTGGGTCTGCGGCGCTCTCACTGACCGAACGAAACGCAACAATGCAAGCACTATTACTTCACGTCGGTGTTCTGTGGGTCGGGTGGTAGTACCCCGGGCGAGCCGACTCATTCATGCTGAAACCAATAATAGCTTCAGCGTGGATCTACCACCTTCGCAAGGCTTCGAACTTATGTCGTTACACGCGTACAAACTTTACTCATAGAACCATCATCGCCGAGTATTTGTTCTAACTCGTAGGTTCCTGAATACACGCAACTACCTGCCGATGCGTACGAACGCGTGAAGAAGCTTCGTCGGGACGTGCCCGAAGTATCACCGGCTGCTGTCCGCGTGGCTGATTATCCTCAAGAAGCAACACCATCGGTCGATGTATGCGTAAAATCTTCCCCTGACACCTCAGTACTATGTGCTCCAGCTAAAGAAGAAGACGTCGCTTTCGAATGCCCACATGTAACAGCTCGTATGCCATGCTGCGATCCCGATAAGAAAGATGACAAATAATTTATCATTCAAACCAACTATAAAATATTCTTACTATTTTTAGGACAACTGAAGAAATTGTTAGGGTTAAAAGTTGTCATTAGAAATACAATTTTATGTCCTAAAATAATAAATAAATAAAAGTACTGAGGTTCGATGTTGGTGTTTTTTAATTTACGTAACCTGTACAGTAGTTGTATTAGATAAAATTAACAAATACAATACTAGTAATCGACATCCCTTTATCATTTTTTTTATTTATTAACGTGCTTTATTTTATCAATTCCATAGAAGTCTTAGTTTATAAACGGAGTGATAAATATAAAATGATGAAATCCAAGAAGAAACTCAACGATATCAAAAGATTCAATGCTTCCACACTACTATTTGGTTTAAAAAACCAATCATGACACATCTCAATATCCTGCAAATTCAGATTGAAACTAGTCATTAGTATAAGTAATCTATTCGCTCGGAACCTAATACAGTCCATTAGGTACACGTTGTACATCCTATATTATTCCATAAACTTCCATTTAATGCAAATTTTGTTAAATCCGTCATGTTAATTATTAAATTGTTCAATGCGGAGACATTTATCCTTATCCCACCTGCATTAAGAATACGCCTTCTCTATCATTAGTACCTAAGCTCGATAAGCTACATAAAACCCCATGCTATTTTATGAGCGGTTAATAAAGGAACTTAACATATCCAAATTTTACGATATATTCATTAAAATTAAAACAAGACAAAATAAAATTAATAAATGTATATTAGACAAAAGATCAAAGATTTGTAATCGTCAATAAATACTCGTTCACATAATATTAGATACAATAACGCCGCTTTCCCATTTGAGAGTAAAGATAATAATATATGTTGTAATATTGTTTACTTGTATTTTCATGCGTTGCGGAATCTGAAATAGGTTGAACTAGCGCACGCGTATGGTGGCATTAAAGACAACGAAAGTATGTACAAACCAGTAATAGACAAATAAGACTATCGTTTCTCAACCTTTTTGTTGTCATGACCATTGGCCTCGTTATAATACAGGTCAGGGCTCACAACCCACTAAATAGTAAAAAAATAAGTTACGACACCCTCATTATAGGTGGGTTATTTTGTAGGTGGTCGAGACACGTTGAAGCTATTACCGGTTTCAGCATGAATGGGTCGGCTCGCCCAGGGTACTACCACCCTCTCTCTTTTTCTCACAGAAAACCGACGTGAAGTAACAGTGCTCGCATTGTTGCGTTTCGTTCGGTCAGTGAGAGCGCCGGAGACCCACCTCCTCTCCCCTCTTCCCTCCCTACCTCATTCCCCCCATCCTCCCAAACACAGGCTGGCAACGTACTTGCGACTTCCCTGGTGTTGCTAGTGTCTATGGATGGCGGTGATCACTTAACATCAGATGAACCGCCAGTTCGTTTGTCTTTTATGATATAAAAAAAAATAACAAAACGATGTATGGTTTCTTAAAATTTTACAACAGTCGCCATTATATACACACCTACGGTATTTTTTTCAAAATCATGATTTGTGAGGAATCGTTTCAAATTCAAATTTTATAAATTTAATCCTATACTGGCAGATGCATCAGTCACGCTTTACCAATACCAAGAAGATAAAAAATTTAGACTAGTAATTCTAGTGAACATATACATTTATTTCGTGTATTTAGATAGGGTTTTGCTTTCTAAAAATATCTATGTGGGTTTTACACAAAAAAATTAACACCTTTTGTCACACAATGTCATATAGTGTCATTTTGTAGTATTGTACTTTGTTGTCATTGTTTTGGTACCTGAAAATGTTGCGAGAGGGTGTTATAATCGCATTAAACGTATAAAAAACTACCGAGCAAAGCCCGGTCGCCTGGATGTTGGCGTCTAAATTATTTCGAACATGTTCACATCCTTTCAAATCATGAAAAGCTATGTAGGTTTGGCTTTCATTTTTGATCCCTAATGGGGTGTAATCCCGGATTGAGCAACGAAGGGTTAGACAGATAAATTGAAATAGTGATTCCAAATGAACCCATCTCATGTCACAGACAGGTAATAGATGAAAAGTGAGAGGGGTATTAAAACATTATTTTTTCAAGTTACAAGTAAAACGAACTTAGATATATATCTACACTAGTCTATTCAGGGCCGAGTAAAACTAAATATTCCCGATTAGAACATCTTTTAATAAATCTTGGGAAGAAAAACGAAGATTCCAAGGATATAATAGTACTCAGATAAAGGAAACAAGTTTTTAGAAAATATACAGATTGTTCTAATGGCCATAAATATAATTACATTATTTTACATAAAATCAAGAATAACATCAATCGTTTAAACACTAATATTTTTACGGAATATAAAAATATTTTATAAACATTGCTTTTGAAGTAAATCTTCTTTAGGCGCGACTAGGAGGTAACTGGACGACAATGCAACGGAACTACGTTACGGCAATATGGCGGCACGTTTCTGTACCATCCGGTTTTTAAATATTTTTGATTTTGTCAATAAATAGTTTACAATCAACAAAAATTTTTGAAAAATAAAAAATATTAAAACATATTAAATTGAATAATAATAAAAATCTTATAATAGAATTAATTATGTATATATGGACGCGTGACCGTGCTGCCATCTGGTTTCAATGTAAGTAAGTAACAATCAAAGCGTCATTATCTGTAGTGCCATCTATCAGCCACTCTTGTAACGCCAAAGAAGCTTTACTTAAATCGCGTGTGACGGTTACACGCACTCTTTTTTTTATTATCATATACCTACGTTAACGATTAGAGTAACTTTTGATTGTTACTATATTATTTTTATTTGTTTTATACAATAATCATTTACGTAAATAAATTACACAAACTTTTACCACATTTACACATAATAACCAAAACCGCTATTTAAAATAAACGCCCATGTAATAAATAACAATTAATGTAGAAGTTGACATCGTTTTATTAAATTTATTCGTTAATCTTTAAGACTATTCGTGAACACATCTAACCCTTGAATTAAAAGAACATTTCAAGTACCAAACTGTCACAGATAAGAAAGACATATATTGCCTTCAAGATATATATTGGCATATACAATTGGGTTCTCCAAATCGATTTAAGGAGACCGTGGAATTGTTATATACAAAGAAGACCCATTAGACATATTTATTCGTTTTAAAATACGAGTTATGAGACTTGAATTTGATTATTCATTATGAAATGCAAACCTATTGCCGGAAGAGACCAAATGCCATAGGATATAAGGATCAGGATACAGAGTATCCTAATCTGAAAGTTAGCTACTACACAATACATAACATTTATTAGTATTACTAGCTATCGCTCGCAGCTTCACTCGTGCTAACGTACGTTGGACTTATCCCTCGGGATGAGAACCTATTCTGTATGAAAAGTACCCTATATCCTTTGCAAACAACATTTTGTAATAATCGGTTCAGTAGTTAATACGGTAACTGCCAGACGGATTTTCCACGGTTTGTCCGAGGTGCCAACAAGAACTTTTTGTTATCCGATGCATATTATGATGAAATTTGTTTACAGCAAATAATATGAGTTATAAAATCATGTTGGAAGCATTTTTCATGGTGGTCACCGGTGACCCCCACGGCACTGTAGGCAATTATTACGATTGCCTTTTTTTAAACAATCGTGCTTCGGTTGCCACGTAACATTATAGTAACAATGGTTATTGAAAAATTGTTCAGTATCCAGATTTAATATAACTATGTACTTTTAGTATTGACCGCGTCGCCGGTCACCGGTGCCCCCCACGGCGCTGTAACGAAGTCGAGTGCCGGTCACCGGAGACCCCCATGGCAGTCAACGTGTTAAGGGGTTAGGGGTAGTCAGAATTTTCAAAAAATCGTTTTCATGCATTTTCTTAAAGTATAGTATTTTAAAAATATTCGCTGAAAGTTTGAAGTGAACGCGACAAATATCTTTCGAGTTATTCAGCGACGAATAAAAGGCTATCGAGCGGCCTGGTATTTCCGAGAACAGGTAGCTAGCGGCAGCTGCAAGCAAACGTTTCTTGGGTTCTATTGTTACAAATACCTGACCGGTTCGATGCATATGTATTTATACCTAAATATACGTATATTTCTTATATATGTATACCCTACTATACTCATTTAAAAATTTTAGGCTGCAGAAGTGCTGAAAATTATTTATCGTTAGTATGCCTGTGGTAGTTGCACTGAGCAGTCGATAGCTGTGAGTTAAAGTAAATTATTTTGCAAGTTATTTACCATAGGACGTGATTCAAGAAAAATTACAAGAGAACTTCGGAGCTCTCAAAATGACCGAAAACAGCGGAACGTGATAAAGTGTCCAGAGTACATTTTTTAAGAAATTGAAGCAAAACACTGAAGAAGATATACCCGAAAATAGCAGTATGGAGTATCGAATAATTAATTTCATAACGGTTTTCACTACAATTTCTTCTCTTGTGAAATGTAAAGAATGTGATGGAAATGTACAGTTTCAAACAGCAAGTACACGTGGGCTGGGATTCAAAGTTGTTACTTGAATGTGATAATTGCGGAAATAAATATATTCTTGTTCATTTATTGGCCATTCTTATGAAATAAATAGACGCTTCATTTTTGTGATGAGAATACTAGGAATACGATACGAAGGATTATGTAAGTTTTGTGGCTAGATGGACATGCCGTCTTTTTTAGATACAACTACATATACAATATTACTCAAGCAAATTTTGGATTGTGGATTGCTGAAGAACTGTTATATAGTCCAGGAATAGATGACTCGGTGTAAGTATTGAAATTATTCGTATTACTGTACATAAATCGACTGTAAAACGTTAAATGCATTTTTCTCAAAACTATGTTTTTTGAACTGGTGACCACTGTAACTCAAAAACCGTTCGATAGATTTGAATGAAACTTATACAGCTTTTAGAAAACATAAAAAGCTTGTGCCTGATCGAAGGATTTTTTTTTTAAACTTCGATTTTTTATAAACAATTAATTGTTGGTTTTTTCCCGAAAATCAGAAAACAATCCTGTGGCCCCCATTTTCTTAGTTAAAAAAAAGCTTCGATCAGGCACAAGATTATCTATCCATAAAAGTATTTTTTTTGTTTCATTGATTTTAGATGAATCTTCAAGGAGCTGTGATGTTCACCGTAAGGACCCATTATTAAAACCGGTTCAACTTAGACCGCCGTAACTTGTAAAATATTATTTTTTTTTTTGAAATTTTAGTGAAGTAATGTTAAAGTATGATAAAATGACCCCTTTTTTTTTTTTTTTTTCTCGAACTGTCTACGCTATTGACCAAGCAAGGTCTTAACACCGGACTACTAAGGCGAGCGCTTAAGGCACTCAGCCGATTTTACTTTGACAACTAGCTCAAGGGTGCGCGGCACACCTCGGCATTTATAATATTAGTAAGGTATTATATTTGCAGTGGAACGACATCGTACATTTCTTCGACATGCTGTATGATTCAGAGAGATCTTAATATGAGTTGTTGTTATTTCCATCCTAATTGCATAATAAACTGCTACTAATACTCGAGTATGACGCATGTTAATAAAAATAGAAGTTTTGCATTCGGATTTCTTGTTTATTTTCATTAATAATCTTATTTATATATAAAATTACTATTCCTAGTTAATGGTGATATCTTTCCTGTTCCTTTGCTGTTGTATTGTAAACAAGACCTCTTAGATTTTATGAGTTTTATAATTAAAATAACAGCAATATAGGTAAGACAAAAATTATACAACCCAATGGACACCGTTCAAGTAAAACTGTAGAATAATAACAAAAAATAGAGCATAATCAATTACGTAGGAATGTCGTGTCTCATCCTGATTATACCACTATTTAAAAACATATATATAAGCAAGTATGTTATGTATTATGAAAAAATAAACCAGTTCGAGTTTCTTGCCGGTTCTTCTCGATGACTGCGTTGTTTTCCGAACCGGTGGTAGTTTTGACGTTCATAAGTGCCTTCTCAGGGCCTAAATTGAATAAAGAGTTTTTTGATTTTGTAGTATAATTATTTTAAAACCAATTTTCCAAATAAATAATTGCAAGAGAACAGAATTAAACATTTTCAATATTTGTTTTGACAGATAAACCATAGTTTACAAAACACAAAGCCCGGTAGAAATATACAAGTAACGGAAATCGTATCGTAATAATTATTGAGTAGTATTTAATGTCAAAATATATTTAGTAAATATTACATTTCATCGGTGGAATGGCTAACTGAACCCTTATGACAATAATGTACGTTATTAAACAAGCTTATGACAATATTTGTACGTTAGCCAATTAGCCTTTCCACCGTCGATATAATAATCTATATATAAATAGGGGGAGATAAACGGTTCAGTACAATTTTCTCCTCTGTTTGTCAATGTTTTTTTTTGTTTAATAGCAACCGACCAGCTCTAGTGTTATGAATAAAAACATTGACAAAATAGTTTCTTTTCCTTAGTATCAAAATTAATTAATTATGGTCCTCAGACCACTGGAAAATCACTCGTTTATATAAATATGTACTATGTCAGATACATAATAACAAGAACAATAACAGCTAAAGTAACGAACATGCCGCCAAAGAGTACGTATTTGTCCTGAGACACTCTTCGCTCGATCAGGGAAATGGTTGCATTCGACAGTCCTAACGTGTTTGCTAAATCTATCATACGTCGATGTGCCTCTTTCAACGTATCTCTATTATACCGCAGTGTTTCCAACATACTCGATCCTGGAAAGAAAAAATGTTAATAATTAACTTTAGTCGTCAATTGTATAAAAATGTGAATTTACGAAATGCACTTTGTAATGTAAAAAAAAATATTTAGAAATATACTATAACTCTTTATAACGAATTTCAAGGGACCCAGTATTTTTTTACGTTATAAAGACACAAAAGAACAAATAAATGGTATAATGGTAAACCAACCAAATTGAACTAATTTCTAGGTTATAGAAAGTTTTTCGTAATAACGAACGATGTTGAAGACTTTACATTATAATAATGTAGGGAATATATTGGTTACTTTATCTGGTGCCCGCAACAGTCGTCCAGCTTGAATAATGTTATCATACCGCTTGCCCCTTTAAATCTATACACACATATAAAAATGAATAGCTTGTTAATTCCACCAAGCTAATCTCCAAAATTGCTAAACTGATTTGATTAGACTTTTATTGACTGATAGAAGACTTTTTAGAGCATTATCTGCGCTCCACATTGTTACGCTGTTCTGTAGAGGTTACATAGTAACAAAAAAAGACACTTAAAATCGGTACAAGATTATAGGAGTTAAGTTATAATGACAAGACTATTATTACGTCCCGTGCCACGTCATTTTTGCCTTGTCCTTCAGGCCATTTGATATTTTGAGAAATTTACAAAAATACATGTACTTTTTTTTCCAACTGTCTACGCTATTACCCTGACTGGCCGTCACAGTGTCACCGGATCACATCACGTATGGTCATACAATATTACGTTACAATATCATATATAACATGACATAAGTAATTCTTTCGTTTTCAATACTTATCAAATCGTGTACCACCGGTGGCACAGAGGCTGTTAAGGAAATTAAAAGGAAACAGAAAAAGAATTATAAAGTACGCAGTTTTTTTTTCGAACTGACCACGCTATTGACCTACCAAGGACCTACCGTCAGACATCACAACCATTATCACGTATTTGTTCATGAATATCATATTTGATACGTAATAACTCAATCAGAAATAAACCTGTTTATACTCATACCTCCTATGTCTAATAACTTTATGTTCATAATAAAAAATATAATTGAATGCAGATTAAGATTCTCGGTTTTGCACGTAATACTGATAAAGAAAAATCAAGTTATTGAATCTGATATTTATCATTGCGCCGTTTTTCAAATATATATAAAAAAAAACATAAATCAAAAAGCGATTTTCAACAAAAACCCAATTAAAGTAGTAGAAGGTTCCTCATCATGAAAGTGTTAGCTTGCAAATATTTTAAACCTGCTTGTTCCATTCATTCATTGAAAGGGAGGCATTTAATTATAAAAATCATGTATTTCATTTTTACCATATTTTCGATTATACTCACTCTATGTTTACACGCGATAATGGAATATGTTTTGTTTTAGAAAATGAGATAAAACTTTCACAATATCGTATTGTTAGATCGTATCTCTTTTAAGATTGCCCAACATCAATCAATTACTTAACAAATTAATATCACGTATAGTATATGTTTAATACATTATAATTCAGTTACTTTTCAACATTCGTTAAGTGCTGAAGTGCAATCATGAAATATTACAGGTAGTAGTAATAAATTAATAAACATTATATCATATTATATCTAGTCTATTAATAGAAATCATAATGTATTGTAATTAATGGTACTCAATATTTTTATATGTATACGCCAACTTTGAAGATTTTAGGTTTTTTTTTAATTGTAGCACGGCAAAAAGACTGCACTATGCCTTATGGTAAGCACAGTACAATCCAAAAACAATGGCGACCACCGAGTGACACACTGTCCATCGCCGTTTGCCGCTGTTATACCGGCCTGTGAAAAGCTGGATATGCACAGGCTGATCCCGAAACGCGACCCGCAGAAGCGAATCACTATAACAGGCTTTTTCGCCATATACATGGTGGTTGCGACCCGGTCAGGCTGTAAAACCCTACCACCCCGCCTTCGCCATTGCCTCGTTCGTTACTCAGCAGGATGCACCACGTGCATGTGAGGTTGGCTTGGATGTCTCAAGTTTTATGATGTTATTCGACAACCCTTACTCCCCTAGACCCTAGACTTTTTTAAATTATACTTATTTTGGTGCGTTTAGGAAAAATTATGAGAGTAAATTTGTAAGATCACACACACCGACACCTATAAGCGACACCATGAAGTTGGTTGGTTTTCAAGTTTCCGTGAGAACTGATAATTATATTGAAGGTTATTCAAATATATTTATTTATTTAAGTAACAAACAGCCATACATAAACATATTATAATTATAATATAAGCTAAAAAGCCTAAAGTACCAGTATTTGAAAACAATATTTTAAAATTATTTTTAAGGTATCGTAGCATTAATTTAATAAGTATTTACTTATGCGTGGTTTAAATAATTGGTATATAATCTCTTTTTTTACATCTTGGAAAGTAACTTTCATTCTTTTAACACGAAAAAGAATAAAGAAGTATAAAATAAAAACACATGAATTTATACTTCACACACGCTGGGTCTTATACAACCCATCAGCCACTTTCTTTTCATAAGGTAATAAATTATTAGAAAATATGTCAACACTGATAAGGAATTTATTATAGTGATTAGAAGATCGTTGATAAAAGGAATTTCTAAAATAATATATATATGAATCTACAATACGCATTTTATATCCGTGAAGATCAAAAATCTATATTCGTACATATATATACATGTCTATTTGTGTGTGATTTTAAAATGAGATACGGTGGTGAATGATAATTTACTATTAGTATTCTTGATAAAAGTGGGTTTTATGTTATAAACTTTATATAGTGGGTTTATAGATTTGAATTTAACTGTCGGTATGTATTATTTTTATCTGTTTACATTATAATTTATTATTATTCTACTTCTTTTTGGAATCTTACTTGAATCTGTATATAGATACAGAAAATTAATTTTAAAACCTTTTATAGTTAATTATTAATTAAAACGTTCATTTCATTTAATGTATTTTTTAAGCTAGAGTAGTATAATTTCTTATGTGCGTAAATAAGTAAACACATACGTTTTTGTCTTCAATACATATCTATACAAACTATAACATAGTTTTAAATTATTAACACTATTTTATATAGTTCAAATTCACGCAATTGCATATACAACGTGTTCATGTGAACATCGATGTAAGTAATTAGATAGCATAAATAGCATTTTAATTGTCAGCTCCGTGTTCAAGGTCGGTAAGTAACAAGGTAACATACGGCTCATGTGATCAATATTCATAAAATAATTATAAACTTATCATAGAATATATGTTACTCTGTTACAAACGAAACGAAATAAATAAATCGCGTTAGGCGCCTGCTGGCTAATTAAACCATTCTAAGTCAGAGACTGACACAAAGTGTAAATCTGATCTCATTCAGACGTATGATTTGTACATAGATTACGTTCAACCGTTACATATATACTTTTTGTTACTTATTTTGTTTATTTGTTTACCTTGAAGTGAAGTGAACACGTGCTCACCCCAGGTCGATAGCTCGGATACGTATATATTGAACTCTCTATAAGTTGTTCTTCTTTTTGTTTTGTGGAATAATCAACTTCAAGAAAATGTGGTAAGTGATTTTTTTTTCTTGACACACTTGATATAAACATGTTATCGTACACGTTCAATAATTCATTCTATTACAATACACGATAATATATGTAACGTTGTACCTTATAGGAGCCACCTAGGAAAGTTGAATCATCTGTTAGAGATGAAAAAACCTAGAATACCTTACAAACTTTAAGACTAAATTAAAACCGGTATTTTTTTGTTGTTGGGGGAATCATTTACACATTTATACATTAACACTAAAACCAAGACCAAAAAATAACTTATTGTCGAAATTGTTAATTGACATATTTTATATTATACAAGAATTCGTAATGAGTTCTCATGATGTGATTATAACGTAAACAATAGACAATAGAGATCACAGTGCTCACCAAACTTTTTGATCGCTCTGAATATAGTTGTGGAGAACACAAATTTACGTATAAGTACGTATTACATTAAATGTATAACATCAAGACAACTGATTGAGAAGTAAATGCCAATTATATATTCTTATAATAATATATTAACTTTGTTATGTATCGCACTCTTCATTATTTTACACGCAAGACCGAACTTATGGCTATATTCAGAGCGGCCAAAATGATTCGACGTCAATCATTAGGAATTATAACCTCACCTCACAGTAATTATTTGCATAATTTGCTTATGAATAAAAAAAAACACAGAGAACAATGGTATTAATGCGTGCAATTTTTTTTTTGTGTTATGTTACGAATATAGTGTGTTATCCAACCTTTCAGTATATTTACCTGTTTATTTGTGTACAATTTACTTACGCTTATAAGTTTTTTTTTTAAGTTATACTTTTTTTGGCGCGTTAGGGACAAATGAGAGTATTTTTTTACGATGCGTGCGTACACCGTCACGAAAAACCGGCACCCTGAAGTTATTACGATGCGCGCGCACACCGTCACGAAAAACCGACACCCTGAAGTTAGCTATAGACAACATTTTGTTTCTTTGTATTAAAACTTTCCATGTATTGAATACCTATGGTTACTGTCGTTTTTTCTACAAACATAAGGCGAAAGATAAAATTTTTGAAAAGATTTTTATCTTGTTACGCCAAAGAAGTATAACTTCTAACGCGTGTACATAAGTACACACACACTTTTTTTTAATAGGTGTATAAATCAAAAGATATATTATGAAACGGGAGAGTTTATATGTTTCAACCCATTAATGTATAAAACTACTAGACCCATTTGAAATACCTTTTTAAAGTAGCTACTGTCCGCGTGTAGAGGATGCTTCAATGTGCGAATGTGAAAGGAATATGCCAAGGCTGATCTAGGATCGGCTAATCTTAATACTAGAATCCCGTTGGCCCGTTGTATAAGGTACATGATCGACACTGTTTGATAATTTCTATCAAAATTTACTCAACTTAAACGGTGTTATTACAAAAAAGTTAAATACGTATTGAACCCTGGCTTTAAAAAGGTCGCATGTTAAATACACCGCGGTCGCTGAATGTTCGCCATCTTGCTTTTTTGTCTCGCTTTGGTTATGTTAGGTTACGATTTGTGAAAAAAGGAAACCGCGAACTTGCCTTGGGCGAGCGCGGTGCATTTATTATGAAACCTTTTTAAACCAAGTATTTAATACGTATTGAACTTTTTGTAATAACATAGAAAAAGTGATAAGTATATTTGTGATCAAAAAATCAAATAATCGAAGATCGCCGATTTAATTTAAGTATAAATGTAGTGTAAACTTTTTGTAACGTCATTCGTTATAAAGAAAAACTTTTTATAATGTACAAGAACTTTAGTTCAATTTGGATGGTGTCCCTTAAAACCCACATACTGGTAAACTCTTTATAGCGCTACGTCTATTCTATATTACGGAGAAATGCGTTAATAATTTAGATGTTATTGTATGTGTTATCATTCAGTCATCCGTATTACTGTTTACATTATCAGTGTACAAATGATTGCTACTAAATCTCTGAGATGGCAAAATTTCTAACACCTGGGGCTTTTTTTTCGAACTGACTACGCTATTGACCAAGCAAGGTCTTAACAGCTTCACCGGACTACTAAGGCGAGCGCTTAAGGCACTCAGCCGATTATATTTTGACAACTAGCTCAAGGGTGCGCGGCACACCTCGGCTTTGGCTGTTGCCTGTTACATGCAATTCGCGACCTATGTAAGCTAACCTAAGCTAAGCTAACTATTCATACATATATGAGTTGTTAAAACATATATGTGTACCAAGCATACATAACTCAACAACTCTTATATATATTTCGTATCGGATAATATTCTAAACTATTTCAGTTTGATAAGGGAAAAAGATAAAACCCTTCCACTTGCATGTGTAAGCGTGTATGCGTGCACGTGTGTGGAGGTGACATGAGTAATGTTGTCGCAGTGATGTAAGATTTTGTGTCACTATATCGCGCGAGCAGCGTACTAAAGGGCTCCACGCGGAGGGAACGGACCTAGGCTTGAGCAGTTGCCGAGGGGGCCTAGTCTGGTGTGCGGGAGCGAAATTTATCCCTAGACCACGGCGGCGTGATCTGTGGTTACGCGGGCGTGGGCGTGAGCACGCTCTGTTTGGAGAGACAGGCTGGTACTGATCGTTTACTGCCGTTATTTCGTCGGTAAAAATATGTCGCGGGCGTCTTTTACAACGCGCAGCGTTTGGTACGGGTTCGTATTTTGCGGCGGATACCACTAGCGGACTGGGAACACCTGGGCTTGTAAACATTTTTATATTGTTAACTAGCTGTACCCGCGCCTCTAGTAGTCCGGTGAAGCTGTTAAAACCTTGCTAGGTCAATAGCGTAGTCAGTTCGAAAAAAAAACCTGCGACTCCGTTACAAAAACCGTTACTAAGTTACAAAAACATTGATTAATAAAATCATCCGAATATATTAAGTCATTACTTATCTACTTTTCTGTGGTACTTAAGTCGCGTCGTCATTAAAATTACAATAACTTTTGATAGAGTGAACCGATTTTAATGAAACCAAGACTAAGTGTTACTCGGGGATATGATTTGTTGGTTTTTCTTTCTCGAACTGACTGGGCTATTGACCAAGCAAGGTCTTAACAGCTTCACCGGACTACTTGATTCGTTGGTGATTTGTTGATTGGTGAGGTTTTATCGTGAACGCAGTACTTTAGCGATAATGCGTGTTCAAACACACAGACAGACAGATATTTCTAAAAATGTTTGAAGTTTAATTTATTACGTATCCCTAGAAGCCTGCAACATTTTTTTTCACAAAAATCTAAAAAGTTCAGACACGTTAGATTTACATTCTTATTGTATGTATAGATTACTAAGAACACGTGTGCATTGTTCTTGGATTGCAGTGTCACTAAGAAATTTTGATCTCACTAAGCACACCAGTCACTTATCAGTCGTAATCAAACTTCGTAACCTTTAAAATGCCCAGTTAGAGAAAAGCATGATGTGTTGACAAAATCTCTTTTTAATTCAAAACTTATTCCTTAGAACGACAAAAAATTTGCGTCGCTAAGTTTTATTTAAATAGATATAAAAAAAACAGTTGATTAAAATGCAAAATTATCTCTCTAGTCTTACTGTCATTTAAACAGATTATAACCTTAAGTATAAACCTGTTTTAAAGGATAGGGGAGAGTAGGATAATTGGGAACAGTTAGATAAATAGTACATCTCCCTGCGCTACACCGTCGTGAACCTATTCCACTGCTGAATACAGAACCATTCATTGCGTACGCGAAAGTGTGAGTGAAAGAACGCACTAGTGTTGTCACGGTAAGTCGAACAATTATTTTTCTATTCTTGATATAATTTTTGTCGTGAGTTATAACAGATGTAAGTAATATATTTTTGACTCATATTATACACGCACTATCTGTTTTCAAATCCAACATAAATAGAAGTTAATAAAAAATGCTTTTGAGAGTGGCGGCCATTGTTATGTATATTGACTGATTCGGGCAATTGGGAACGGCATTAGATGGGTAATTGGGAACGTTCCCAATTATTCCTTACCCTCCTAATTACCCATAGTACTGCTAGTTGATTGTGTAAAAATATTTAAACTTTACGAATTATTTCAGATGCCTCGAAATTAGCCACAAAAGACTGAACAAAATACCAAATTGAAAATCTTAAATGAAGCCATTAATATTTTCAGACAGAGTCAAGTACCAACACAGGATACAACTGCTGTTCATAAAAACAAAAATGATTTAGGCGTTACCATTAACACTCCTGCTCCATTCAATTCCGTGCCTCTTGACGAAGTGCCATTGATGTGCCTGTTATTCCTAAAAGACAAACCACCTCTAAGCGTCAAAATAAAAATCACTATCAGATTTTATCCAGCTCACAAATGAAAGTTCAATTAGAGGTAAAACAGAAAGGACGAAGTGAGAAAACGCTAAAAAATCAGAAAAGATCACCAAAAACCATACCAAACAAGTCACAAGGCAAGGGTAAAGGAGTCTAAAATTTGAAGAAAGCTTTACAAAAAAAAAAGAACGAACAATGATACAGCATAATGTGTTACGAAATGTATCCGAAAGAAGATCGGATTACGTGCGCGGTTGATCAACTTTGGGCACATTAGTTATGTACTTCCTGTGAGACTACCAGAGGTTGTGTGTGTGATATTTTGTGTCGTGATTAAACGTCGTTCTTAACTACCCCATACCGTTCCCATTTCCCCCACGCGATGATCTCAATTACCCCATAGGGTATCGGGTAAAAAGTAACGGCAATGTTTTTTGTTTTAGTTCATTTTTTTTTTAACGTCAATTTAAAATAACGTTCTATAACTACTAAGTACATAGATAACCAAAGTTTATGTAGCAATAAAAATTGATTTAGTTTCTTTCATTTTATATTATTTTTTAGCGTTATAAGTTAAGTGTTCCCAATTCACCCACTCTCCCCTACATATAAATACTATGTATAAATATATTCCTGATCATAAAATTATTAGTATAACAAATTATTAGATCTGTTGGCATTTATACTTGAACTTAATTTTATGTTAAACCACAACCAAATAGAATAAGGTAAATTATTGATTGTTTCTGCACATTTTTTTTTTTTTTTGCTGTTAATCATGGGATGACATGGTCAATTTGTGACCAAACCCCAATTATAAATAAATATTAAGAAAAAAAAAACTTTGACGCAGATTAAAATATCATATAAAAAAGCAATAAATTTGATAAGAAAATAGCGGTAATAGGGTAATTCATAACACATTTCACTGCACTAAAAGTGTAAAACAAATAATTTTAAACATTGCAAAGTTAAATCGAGTTGGTCCTATAACCAATTTATAAGTTCAGTAAGAAGCACAATGCATAAAAGTAATGAATATTTGTAGTCCGGTGAAGCTGTTAAGGCCTTGCTAGACCAATAGGATAGTCAGTTCGAAAAAAAGAACAACTAATATTAGTAGGTGTAGCATTATTATTAATTATAAAAAAATGGCATTGTTTTAGACAAATTTTCGTCAGTGTGAAACGTTATGTAAAAAAACAGCAATTAATAAAGTCATCTGAATGTATGAAATCCATTTACTTCTCTACTTTTCTCTCTTACATAAGTCGCGTCATCATTAAAAGTACCATAACTTTTGATAGACCAAACCGATTCTAATGAAACAAAGACTAAATGGTACTCGTAGTAGTCCGGTGAAGCTGTAAAGACCTTGCCAAGTCAATAGCGTAGTGAGTTCGAGAAAAAAAGTTACTCGAATATATGCTTTATGATTTACTTGAAGAGATTTTATCGTGAACGAACAGACAACAGACAGGCAGACAGACAATTGTAAAATTAATTGAAATCTATTTTATTATTTATTCCTACACAGTTGCAACAATTTTTTTTACAGAAATCGAAAAGTACAGACTCTGTAGCTTTAGATTGTTATTATATGTATAGAAGATTTATAAAATATTTAAAAACCAATAAACACAAAAATTTAGTACATAATTATAATAATAGGGAAACATAACATAACTGCTGCTGTAACATGGTGTGATTTTCATATTAGCATGATATTAATGCTCTCACCAAAATACAAGGCAGTTTAACATTTCTAAGCAAGTTTTATATTTTACTAGCTTTTGTCCACAGTTACGCTTGCGTTAATTAGACCTAATCTTCGAGAGCAGTACTTTTTCTGGATGAAAGGTGCCCATATTAATATCCTTTTTTTTTAATCACCTGACAACGTATATGCAAAATGTCAATGTCAGTTGGTAATTAAGGGGTAAAAGCGTAACAAACAAACACATTTATAATATTACTAGTTAGAACCAGCAATGGCTGTGAACTTCTTACATCTTAATTTACAATATAAAACTTTATAATAATAAAATACAATCTAATGTCATCCAGTGTGTACCAACTTTAACAGCATACTTCTATATATATATTGATAGACTTTTTTAATCATAAAATAAAACCTTTTTTATTTCTACTTCTTTGATACAATGGATTATCTGTGACCACATCATTTCATTTCTTTAACGCTGATTTTTATATCAAATGTTTTTGTAAATATAAATAATATTCATATATTGATTTATTGTTATTACTAGTTGACATTCGCCACTTTGTCTACATAATGTACTATCTTGAAAACACCACTAAAAGCTTAGTGCTTATGAAAATGATAGGTATAACAATAACTTCTTGTTAAATGAAATAACCATGTTTTTAGGAAAAAACCAAGTGTCCAAGAAATAAAAGTAAAAATAAAAATAAAAATTTGAGTGATGAGCGACAAACCTCTATCTTTTTAGTTACATAGATAATTTTGGTAGTCCGGTGAAGCTGTTAAGACATTGCTAGATCAATAGCTTAGTCAGTTTGAAAAAGAAATTGCCAAGGTAGTTTTTTTTCATTTTCAACTCCTCTAAAAGCCAAAAATTGAGATCTCAAAGATGTATAAAGAAATAATGTGGCTAAAGAACAAAAAAATTTAAAGATTAAATAAATATATTTGTGGATTGACATTTTTATTGTTTTATGCAACTGAGACTATCAAAGATTGAAAATGTACCTGTGTGCAACATTTCATCTACATTCCGATGGGAGTTTTGCAGAGAAACTTGTTCTTGAGCTAAATAGTCTACATTGATGGAGGTGTGGTCATGACCAAACCGTCTGTTCAATAGTTGCTCCCGTTCTGATATCTCTTGTTCACGTTTACGCCTCTTATTTTGAGCATTTGTTAGTGATGCCTGGGGATAATAATAAAACATTATATTTTCGTATATATACAGTGGCTGCAACTTCATACTTGTGTAAATTGTTTTTTTGTTAATGGGAACTATGTACTTTATCTACTGTGTGCTGTTTTTTATGCTATAATCCTGATTTTACTAGTAGCATCTTGGCCCTTATAACACTTTATCAATTTTAATGTCATATTCTGAAAATTCAGTAAAAATCTTATCAAAAGCAATTAATTTGTTTCAGAGGTATATCTGCCTAAATAACAGATAAATATTATAGTGCACACCACATTGCACTTCTGCCTCAAATTCATTGACCATTACTATGTCTCACTATAAGAAAATGCGAATCAATTAATCAATATACATATGTATATATTAATTATAAAATATATTATTAATATAAATATAATAATTATCAACAAATTAATTAAAATATGTTGCAGATTGATATGTAATCACGACAATCAATTACATGTATTTCGCTATGCTATGGAGCATCATCAGGTCGATGTGACTCTTCGGAAGTAATTATTTTTGGATTGTAATGTTATTTTGAAATTTTGATACACTTAACACACCAGGCACCGATTTTATCCATTGCATATCAATTTGAAAATGTTAGAGACTGAATATTAGCAATGGAAGAACAAAGAGTAATGTTGAAAACTTTTAAAACAATAAAACAAAGTTTAATTGTAAAGAGTTTACACTATATGTATAACAGCTGTTTGGTTATTATAGTACAAACTGCTTGGTTTGGAACAAAAGAAAAAAGTTATCAACCTTTCTTATTATATTAATTGTTATCAATTGATTTTCTTGCACATTACCTGTATATGTTTATTGTCATATTTTAACTGATCAACTCTCATTTTAGCCATTGGTCTTTGGTTTATTGGTGTTTTAAACACAAATATATCCAATTTCTCACAGTTCCTGAAAAATATAAATTTTATTGAATATAACTTATTGAATAATATAGAATGATTATAGACCGTTTAATTTATATGAAAGTTTGATAATATTCACCACAACTTTTTTTAAAGTAACAAATGGAGAGGAATCTTATCTATACGTTTTTTAATAACTTACGCGTTAATTGTATGAATTTTAGCTTGAATAGCATCCTCAACTTCTTGATAATTAACAGAAGTTTTTTCTAATTTATGAAACAATTCCGATGTTTCCTGTAATAATTGGTTAGTTTGGTGATATAATACTTCCATGTTTGTGAATTCAATATGAATGTGAGTAATTTTATAACAATAATGTTAAAATATTTCAATTGATAAAATTTAAAATAGGTGCATATTATGTTCTTATCATTTTAGAGCTCAAACTTGACATTCGTAGGCAACGTTGCAGTGTTGCCATCTAGAACACAGACTAATAGTCGTACAAGTAATCTAGAACTAAGCATTATTCGTTAGACATGACGTTCAAAAGTCGCTAATTTTTTTTGGTAGCCACTAAAATTTGTTAAATATTTGTTAATTAATGATTTTGTATTGAGATATTGATTGGTAAAATTGGTAAATCTTTCATATAATAGAAAAATTAAAACACAAAAACCATTTATTCAGTGCCATTTAACCATAGCCATAATCATTGTCATTGTTGGTATTTAATTACATAGTACAAGTGCTGAAGTTACTGCAATGCTAAAGATGACAGTTCTGAATCATCATCATCTTTAATCTTCATATAATGAAATGGTTCCAACATACCTTCTGAAGGCATTCACATTAAATCATTTACCAGTCTCTTAGTCAAAATAAAATATTGTACATTTGATTATCATAATAAAGTTAAACATTTTAAGACCAAGGTGAATGCGTAGTTGAATTACGAAATTATTTTTCCGTTATTTCTCGTAATTTTGGAAATGAAACTTTTTTCCTATTACTTACACGATAGGAAATTGTACTTATTAATTGTATAATGAGTACGATGGACTGTCTAAATATATAAAGAACAGATATAGATCAGAAAATAAGAAGAATCAATTTCTTTAAAAGAAGAAATCAGTGATTGCCCTCAGCTCCTATTCTAACTATAAAGCAGTAATCGTCTCTTATGTTACTGTCACATATATTGGTTATTTTACTAGCAATATTTTTATAGCTATGCCAAGAAACTTTAGAATGAAATAGAGGGTAGAGAGTGCCTTACAGATCATAATATGTAAATACAATAATATATTGTATTGTAATATACAGGTAAAGATCCTCTATAATAAAAGGCCTGGCGCGTGAAAGTATCAAATAAGTCATTGTTTTATTATTCAGTCATATCATTGTATCATAAAATGTAACAAAAGAATGACAAATAAAAAGGCGCTAGAAAAGTTATGAATAATTTTAGTCGATAGATATAAATAAAAAATCGCTTAATCCATCGACAAATTTGATAAATGGATATTACTGCAATGTTGGCATATTTCATAAAATTCACAGAGTAAATACAATATTGAACAGGGAAAATAGGAATGAATATTTCGGGTATATTATAATGATTGTTATTGAAGTTATTATTGAGTAAAGGAGTCAATAAAGAATCAAGATTAATAAAAAGGCGCTAGAAAAGTTATGAATAATTTTAGTCGATAAATATAAAGTCTTCAGACTGATTATGCATTCATTGTTTATTATGTAATAACTTATTTTCAAATTATTTCCTCATAGGTATAATCTATGGTAATTATTATTTCTAGAAAAATATTAAATTAATTAATACATGCGGCAACTGCATTTTGCAATTTCCAACGACAATTTAGAGCTTTTCGCTTTTCCCATTTATTTCAGGTGAATTAAAATTGTTTTAGAACTCACATCGAAATCTGCCACTACCTCTAGTGTGTTTTGCGATCATTCTACTTCCAAGTTAACATTTATTTCTTCATATCGTTCCATAGTATAAATCTCTTCCGCTGTCTGTTAGATCTTTTTAGATATTCTATTAATACAGTTATTAATATATTTTTCAGCAATAAATAGAGTGATTCAATAGAAAGGTTTATATGTATAATACATATACATTATAGTACAGAAAAGCCGAAAAATTCAAAGATTTGTAATGTGATGTCGTAACAAACATATTTTTATGCGCTTAATTTAATAACGTTTTATCGATAATAGTGTATTTTTTACTTTTCCAATTAGTAATACGATACCATACCAATACCAACCTAATAGGTTGGTACTTCGTGACTCATTTGTTCATTCCTAACACTTGACATTTGTGACAGTTGTCTCTAGTAAACTGTGTTATAAAAACTTTCTATTCGTGGTGTTGGTGATATTTTTAAGTGTACAAGCAAAAAATTCCAATAAGAAAGAAAATTAATCTAGTAACAAAAAACTTTAACAATGGGAGACGCTTGTCAGGCCTGTTTAACGAGAGTGCCACATGCAACTCTCATAGCAACTATTATGTGTTGCTTGGGCGTGGGAGTGTTCTGTGGTACTATGTATCGTGGATCAGCTCTCTCTATAATAATGTTCGACAAGGTTTTCCACTTCCGTCTGATATGGATCGAAAAGTTGCAAATGATATTCATTATAGTTAGCGCCTGCATGGCCGCATTAGGATTCATGCTGTTATGTTTGGGCTGCTTAACAACAGGTGCGACTAGACAGAAAGTTTACAGAGCATGGAGAGCTAGAGTTGGTGGAAGGATTTCTTGTGCAGTTTTTATGATTATCACTTACATATTGACATTTGTATGGATCCTTTTACTTAGCTTCTTGGTGATAACGACATTTTTATTCGCGATATTTTGGAAACTATGCATGAAACCGACGAATATCGATCACGCGACTTGCATAGATTTCACACAATTCGACTTTATGTTCCCTTCGAGTGTTCGACAAGAAGATATGAAGATATGCGAATCTCAGAGGATAAAATTGTTCTGCAAAGATTATGTCGAAAGAGCAGAAATTATGTTTATACTTGCAATGGTAGCATGTGTCTTAGTAATATTAAGTTTAGTTCACTATTTAATGTGTTTGTCAGCCAATTATGCACATATCCGCGACCATGAGAAATTTCAGGAACTGCAAGAGTTGCAGTACCTCACCAACCCGGATTTACATGCCTCTAAAGACCGTTTCTAGTATATGGCCCGTGCGCCTTTACTGCGCTCACTTGAAGCCACGACCAAAATGTGACATGATTAACTATGGTCTCACATTAAGTTGCATGAACAAACATTTGGTGACATGTTGCACACAAAAGACTGACAGTGAATATATTGTTCAAAATTTTAGTGTTTAAAAATTTTTGGACTGCCTTTAACATATCACTTTTATTTTCTTCTTTGTTGTAATAAATATGTTTTGTGTAGTGATCTCCAAATGTATTTTAACATTCCTTTTGTTATTATTTGAAAGATTCTTTTTTTTTTTTGCAAAAATAATTTATGTTTTAGATAAGGTGCTTATCAAATTGTTATCTACATTTCTTGTTCATTTAACACATATTAACCTATTGGTCCTTTTATGATAAAATTATTAAGTATAAAACTAGTTCATATGATGAAGTGTTAGCATTTATTAAGTATTACATTTTCACTAAACAATGTTTACTTGTTAATTGATTATTCTAGTTAATATATATTGTGGTACAAAATAATATTGTTCAGGCACTAACAGTAGTAATGTTTATACTACTTACTGTGAGAATATTTTATATATTCATTTGATTCCGAACTAGCCATATTTGTATTATAGCAGCTGTATGACAATATATAATACATAGTGCATTTTAAATAATTTATGGCAGAATTAACATATGCTCATACTGTCATATTGGTATTTTACAGATTATGTATCTGCAAGTACAGTGTAATTACAGATCTAGAATTAATAGAGGAAAATGAGACAGTCCATTTATAGATAACACAGTGCTGTCTTTGTTTAATCCGGAAGATAAAATTCCAAAAATAGAAGTCAGACTATTGACAATTTTTAAATAATCAAAGAGTACTACTTACTATATTTAATACTTTATTAATAATGAAAACGGGGAGATTAATAAAACATTTTTTAAATATATTCATTATGTAGATTTAATGAAACAATTCAGACTGAATTTTGCATCTTATATACCCATCAAATTAGTGATCCCACCTTTTTAAGAACATTCAATAATATTCAAACAAATATTTCTTGGGTACACATGTCTTATAGGTATTTCATATTTAAAATAAAATGGGCTTAAACAAATAAATATATCATGAATATATTGTTTTCTACATACTAACACAAATTTCTATAACCAGAATTTATTTGTGAAGAATAAGATTAGGTTATATATATTTTATATACCATCCATAGATGTAAGTAGGTAATGTAAATTAGATATAACTCCTTTGTATCTTATAATTCGTAGTTTTAAAAGAATGTTTTAAGTATGAGTAAATAATTTGATTTTAATATAAGAATCAAAATATTTCATTTGTAATTGTGCAGCTTTGTAATAAAATTTTAAGTAAATCAATTTGTTTAGTTCAAGTATATACTATTATAGTATATACTATTATAGTATATATTATTATAGTATATACTATTACTATATACCAAGTTATCGCAGTATGGAATTCGAACCCGAGTATTAATTGTTATGTTTATTTGAAATTATTATTTTGTTTTCTCACAAAGTATTTTTTAGGCAGTTATATTATGAACAAAATATAACTTCATGTTAGTTTTAGTTTGAATGATAAAAATAATTAAAAATAGCCCCCAACAGTGATTATGGTTAGGTTGTATACAGGCACACTGCAATTATTACTTTATAAATTGTATATGATACTTTAATAAACTTCTGTTATTAAAATTGTTTTGTTCTTTTTAAGTATATTGATAATAAATAAAGTAATTAGAATTTACTTAGTAATCTATTGACTTTCATATAACAGTTCAACTTTAGGTTGCTTTCAAGTATTCAACATGAAGATTTAAGGATAGGTGAATATAAAGGATAAGATGGCATCATGTCATCTAAGTAATAGTAGGTTTACTTACTTACTTGAGGGTTTATTGTGAACCCAGTACTTTAGCAGTGATGTGTGTTCATACAAACAGACAGACATTTCTAAAAATTATTGAAATGTTTTCAATTACTTATTCATAGATGCTTGTAACAGTTTTTTTCTCGAAAATCGAAAAAGTACTGACACGTCTATTTTACATTCTTATATGTATAGATTAATGTTCAATTGTTCATCTGTTATTTCATTACATGGTCGTATCGTAAAGGAAACATTTGGTCTAATTTTCTTCGTTGGTGCCGGCGCGCATTTCGGTTTTTTCCCACAAAATATGTAACATAGACTACTCGTGAGAATCCGAACCGGTTATTCGATTAACAGGTAATTATGAAATATATACTATATATATAATATAGACTCGCATTTCGGTTTTTTTTCCACAAAATATGTAACATAGACTTTACTCGTGAGAATCCGAACCGGTTATTCGATTCACAGGTAATTATAAAATATATATTATTCTATAAATATATTTTGTCTTTAAAAGTAAATTCTAGGAAGTATTTTGTGTTGCCTAAAATAAGAATAAGTAACAATACCACTTCAACCCTGAGCTGAAATTCAAGAAACACTTTTTATAAACATCTCAAAAGCTATTTGTTGATTAGATTATTAAGAAATAGCAACCGTTCGAGCCTTCGAAAATCTAAAGTTTAATATAATATTGATACCCAGATAGGGCTGTAGCTAAAGTCGAATTTGAGGTAGGGCAGCATTGGTTACAGGTAGGGCGGAAGTAAAAAACTTATAATTGATCTGCCTTCGAATGTCACAAACTGTTGTATGTTGGGAAAAGTATCGCTACATTTTTTTAAATCTCAAACTATGAACAAACAATTTAATTATAATATTTATCTTAGTTTTTGGTATTTTTAAGGTTGGGCATTGTGATTTCAGAGTACGGCATTGCCCCACAATGCCTCCCCCCCCTCTAGCTACGGCCATGTATCCAGAGGAAACATAGCCTTCTATCAGGTAAAGAATTTTCTAAATCGGTCGGTATTTCCGCAGATTACCTTCGACACACAAATTTAAATTCTTTATATATATAATTATTATGTTCGTGTGTATGTGTACTGAACTCCTCCTAAACGGCTGGACAGATTTTGATGACATTTTTTGTGTGCGTTCTGGTGGATTCAAGAATGGTTTAGATTCACAGATCCGGACTCGGTAATTGGCACTGCGGTTGAATTTTAGGTTTTTTTTTTATTATCAAGGCAGGATTACGTCCGACTTTTTTTTATTAACGTTGGGAAATCCCTTATAGATACGCCACCCTCCCGGGGGAGAAGGTGGGTTATGTCCGACTCGCACGCACTAAAACCACACGGTGTACCGACAGATCGTAATTGTTGGGGCAGCAAGATATCGTACTCGCTACTCTACCTTGTAGAGCCGCCCCAATGGTCCGCCCGGCGGAAGGTGACCGCCAGGTTCCTACCCACAGAGAGGCAGGCTGGGTATACACCAACTGCCTCCCCTCGTCCGCCGGACCTGTGCAATGAGGAGATGGGCCCCCCAGGGCTGGCCCGAGGTCGGCCCGCGAGTACTGTATTTTTTTTAAGGATCTCCACTTTTACGTAGTTCGAGTATCTGCCAACCTGTAAATCCAACTTAGTTTTTTGTATATCTTTTCGAATAATAATTTAACACTTTTGTATTTATTGAAAAAATATTTAGTTGACACAAAATATGAGAATTATTGCAATTATAGAGTATGATCATTTTACCCAACTAGGACGGGACCACCATACATCACGTATGATTCTCATCATAGCAACATATTTCAGTGTTTCGCGTTCATGAATCTGGCAGAGGTTATCAAGTGGGGTGGTTAGGATTTGTACTCGACTGTATCGCAACCACTAGGTCCAAGGTAATAAACCCGCCACAGTGACCCTTTTAGTTTCGAAACTCTCGAGTTTCGGTTATGAATATTAATCTTAAAATAAAGGATTTTCGATGTATCGATATTATAAATATAACAATATCGAAGTTTGCTATATCGATATTACGATATATCGGTCTTATTGAAAAAAAAAAACAATCGTAATTCAGCTTTAAAATGATTTACACAGCTTATAATCGAAATTATAGCGTGTTAGGTTATAGTTTAAGGCCCACTTGCATCAATGGTCTTAAACCATATTTAAGCTAATACCAATTCAACACACGACTGTATCATTGTCAAACGTTTGAAGTCATAAAGTAAAGAAGCTGCGAGTAGTCGGCGCTTTCATAATTCTATGTTTGAAGCTTCTATCAACAATAAGTTGATCGAAGGTTTGAAGTTAACAGATAGATAGAATGAGATTTAGACATAATTTTATTTAAATTTCGTGTTAGCATCTTGTACCTATTGTTTAATTTAAATATGACAAATTTTATGTGTATCAATAGTTTTCAGAAAAGGTTTTTTTTTAAATACTCGTTTATATGTAGTCAGACTACTACGAGTAAAGTTGGTACTAGGTATCAAAGAGTATAATAAGCAATAAGGATAATAAGCAAATAAATAAACTAGAGATCGAGGAAAAACATAATATAGAGTAAATAAAACCCGAGTAGATTATGTTTACGATGATTCTTATTTTTATATAATTTACGAGATAAAATTAAAAAGAAATCTTACTAAAAATATAGGTATCGACCGTCGATATTTCCATTGTAATAAAAAAATGTATTAAATAACGATATTTCTTAATAATAATATCGATAGTAGGTATATCATAAGTCCTAGTTTCGAAATCAACTAGTGTATTCAGCAGACGCATGGCTTGCAAGCCGCCATGATATAGATGACCCGCGATGGATTGCCGATCTCTCAGTGGCCGCTTTTATTATTGGATACTATTTTTTTAGATTTCCTATAGGTTTTAGGCATTGACTACAACATCACCTGATGTTAAATGAATAACGTAGTCCGAGATGGAAAACGCGCTAAGCCTAGAGAAACTGGCTCTCACCTACAGCTGCCGGAATATAATCGTAGGTGTTTGCTTGGTGACTGATTTTCATGCTGAGGGTGATGCTAGAGTGAGGCGGGCTTAGAAAAAGCGCTACCAACATGCTATGTTTCATTAGGATTTTCTTCTACGCTGAAAATTCGCGCTTTATCCAGCTTCTTCATTGAAGAATCGGACCTACGTCGATTGACGCGGTGTCTAACATTCTGGTTTCTATTATAGACGAATACTGGTTTAATTTAATATACATGTATCATTTTTTTTACGTGAAACTTCTTACGTGAGGTCTTTGAAATTCTGATCCTCAACCTTTTTGTGTGTCGAAAAGTGGTAGGGCTAATCACTGTGTCGGGTAGAGTGGGAGCAGTGTCTCGCTTGCCTTCGGGTATTGCAGAAGAGTGCGACATACGCTCTATTCGCTTTCATTAGGTATTTCTCGTTATCCGTGGTTGCGTGTACTGTGTCCAGGCAGTGTGTCGATCACTGAACACAATCTATGGTATTCAAAAGTAATTGATGAATAATTAAAATACTTCCCTGTAATACAAAAAATTCACTTCTATCCTGTGGCTTTAAGACACACTGCTTTTTTGTAATATTCTAGATTTTATTTAAATATTTCGAAAATACAACTAACTTTAAAATAATTACTGACTGCAGGGAAAATAATTCATCGATATATCGTTTTTTTTCCCAGATTTAACATATATTTATTATCTATACCGATATTTATAGATACGTTTTACATTTTTTTTTTTCATAGCAGGCATACGAACACGTGGGTCACCTGATGTTAGGTGATCACCACCTTCCATAGACACTAACGACAGCAGGGGAGTCGAAAGTGCGTTGCCGGCCTGTGTTTGGGGGAAAGGGAGGGAGAGGGAGAGTTGATGGGAGGGGAGGGGAGGTGGGCCTCCGGCGCTCTCACTGACCGAACGAAACGTAACAGTGCAAAAACTGTTACTTCACGTCGGGTTTTCTATGGGAGGGTGGTACTACCACGGGCGAGCCGACCCATTCATGCTGAAACCAGTAGTAATTTCAGCGTGGCTCTACCATCTACGAAACCATAACCATACCCTTAACAATTATTCACTGCACTTATCATCAGTAATCCCTAAATAATGTGTATAGAGCACGCCCACGCTCTCTACAACATAGTGTGCTTGTACGGTGAGATGGGTACGTATGGTAAATGAAACATGATTACTATAATCAACGAAGGGCAAATAGTTGATCCCGGCTGAGATCACTGCAGAAAGTTAATTTAATATTTCCCCCACAGAACTGTAATATCCTGTGTTATTTGAATCTATCCTATGAATCATACATAGAGTCATAGTAGATAAGACAGGCTTTTTTATAATGTCAAATATGAACCTTGACCGATGACATTTTAAAAGTAATTCTATATCTCACGTAGAATAAACAAAAGATAAACGCGTAGAATATTTCTTTGTATGATGCGGGTAGGTACAACTGAACAAATACCATAATGTTCCAAGTGACACAAATAATTATGTATGTATTATGTGTTGTATATATTATTTTTGATTAGGAGATATCTGTGATATGGAGTATATAGGGTTTGTTCCGGGGTTGCAATAATGCCTTCATACGTTCACAACGCCAATGAGAAGAAGATTGACTGCTTATGTAAGTTAGCGTTGGAAAAGGAGTAAGATATCTGTGGTTTACCTCATTACGCAGACATTTTGCCATAATATAACCTTTTATCTTTTGACAAGCGTTGCGAACATATATCCAAAGTAAAAAAAATGTAGTAATGTTAAGTAGTTACGGTATACAGTGAACCTCCGCATATACCTCTCCGCTGACGTCGATATGTTTAGAAACAAATATTCATCGGTCTAAGCATGTGACCCTCAATCATTTTTCCTGTATCATTACATAGTATAAAACAAAGTCCCCTGCCGCGTCTGTCTGTCTGTCTGTTCGCCATAAACTCAAAAACTACTTAACAGATTTTCATGCGGTTTCACCAGTAGATAAAGTGATTAATGAGGAAGCTTTTGGTATATAATTTGTCAAGGTTATTTTTATTGTCAGGGCGAGACAACGTCCGACGGGCCCGCAAGTGATAAATGAACGTACATCGCCTAATTGCGAAAAATGCGACAAATTTGAATATATGCATAATGTAGGTACTGATGGAATTTGTACAGAATGAGCGCCAAGAACTCAGTGCTCGTGAACAAGATGTTTTTCATGCTATATTGTTAAAACCTAGAGCTTACACCGTTTCGGTATAAAACTCGATTGCAAGCTTTTATACTTTTGTAACTCTAAGGATTAAAGGCCAGAGTTGGATTTGTTAGAAAATAATATAAATATGATACCGTAGTCTAAGTTTTAATAATTAAATTAACATAAAATGATTACAACATTTAAGATTATTGTAAGATGTTTATGCATTTGTTCATCTCTATTATGTTTAATTGTTTTTTTTTTTAATAATTGTTATACCTGCATGTTAGATACTACGTGGTTAGATTCAAAGGTTGCGAGATCCTGGGGCAATCATAAAGGGGAAGCTTAAAATAATTATGAACACAATTTATTAATTTGAGACTTCGTAAATGTGAACCCTATTTCTTTATTAGCGCATATATTATTAAATTTTTTGCTAATTCTAGAATGAAATGAGATGAGAAAAATAATTAAATGAGAAAAGAAATTGACAATTCCTAACTCTGGCGCGGTGTAACTTGTATAGTAACCCATATTTCGTTATATTTAATATGCAATTATGAGTTTCTTATGCGATTAGTTGAATTACTAACTCTGTTTGTCGGCCTTGTCTTACAAATGAATGATAAGAATATGACCCATTTTCGATTGTAAATTAGTGTCAGAGAAACAAAGGCCAATAATTTGCTACGCAGTCAGGTGCACGAGTCAAGGTACTGAACTAACGTTCATGCTTACTGATAGCTATTTAACAATTTTATTGTGCAAGATGTTTACGTATTTAATAAAAGGTATTTTTAGCGATGAATAATCGGTTAAAACACGTATAATTACAGTGAAAATATAAGTAAAATCAGTAGACTCTTTGCCTACCTATCCATTAGCAACATTCCGCGATTTCGTTCTTGTTAATTACAATATTAAACTACATAAGAAAAAAATAGTGCGTGGAGTCCCTCCGCGCGGAAGAAGTGAAACTTCGTAATGTGGAAATCAAAATAGGAAGGGGTAGAATTTTTAGTGAAATCATATTGTTTCTTTAAGACAAACTTTATTACCATTGCTTACAATTAATTCACAGTTCATCGCATCTTTTAATTATTATTTTCGAGTGGAGAAATATCGAAATCTATAACATTTACAATGGGATTATGATAGCTAAAGTAAGATACGGAATGTTTGAGATCTATTCTTTGAATATTCCTTGCTAAAACTGCATCAAGGAATATTGGACGCTATTCGTTGGTAACGCTCGTGCTGGCCTGTAGTAACAGGTATACTACGCGCATGCGTTCGAGTGCCACGCATTAACTTTCGCTCTGTCTCTTTATATTCCCTTAACGTTAAACGTTTAACGCAACCTTGTTGGAAGTCGCATTAGAAGTTTCACTTCAGTAAACCACGGCCTATGCTCATCAGTTCGAACATAGATTTAAGAATCTGCTCAAAGCTAATAATCATCGTAATAGCTGAGTTGTAGGGGCATTATCTGAGAAACATATTCAGTTAAAACCTCTTAAATATTTTAGTAGTAGTGAGACCTTCTGAGTGTATAATATACATCACGTTGAAAGAATTGGTCCGACGTAGGTCGTAGTATACCATTGGGTACATCGAGGAATATTATGTATTCATAACTAGTAACAATAACGGTGTTTGCAAAATGCAAAAGGTGTGTTAATTTGCTGCGTAAGTGCTACTTCCATCTGAAACAATTGAACAGTTGTCACTTCCATTCATAGATTAAATCGTACTGAAGTTGAAAAAATTTTTTTTATGCGAGCGTGGGGAGGCCACCGTGTATACCGAAATAAAGAATGGAACATTAAAGTTACCTATGGTGGATCTGACCCCGGATGCATCGCGATCCAAACATACAATGTCATTACCTACCCAAAAGTAATCGTCGTGGTCGAGTGCTTTGACCAGTGCAATATCAATTCCATGTCCGCAGGTTCGAACCCCAGTATGAAGCTAAAAGGTGCTAAATTGTCTTCTATTAGTACATTAAATACGCTATTTACCTTTTATTAAACGGTTTAAAGTAACTTATGAATTATCTACATGGTTTTTGCATCAACAGTTATTTTTGTTCATGTAGTAGTGACAACGGCCTTGTGTACTTTACCGGGGTTCATATGACATTTTATATCACTTACGTTCATGTAGTAGTGATAACGGCCTTGTGTACTTTACCGGGGTTCATATGACATTTTATATCACTTACCTTTAATTCCTTTTCTTTGTTCAGATATGTTAATGTCTTCCTTATTTCACTGGACCTTCATATTTACTTTCGCGGTGTTCCTATATGGATGTATATTATTTTCTTCCCCATTACTTACGTCAATTAATATACATGCCATTTATCAGTAAATATCAACAGTAAAAACAACTGAATATATTCACAACGAATAAAAAAAATTAATAATAGCAGGAAATAATTATATATTCGATTCGATTCGATACTGTCGATAAAAGAAGCCAAGTAATTAGCTTTACTTAACAAGTTATTGACGTCATAGTTTCTGATGGAACTCTTTTGTACTTTACAAGTATATATATATACTAGCTGTTACCCGCGGCACCGCACGCGCTTTTTAAAATATGTATTAAAGAAATGTAAATTTGTGAGTGGGTGTGTACATTACAGAAAAGCTTTTTCAAAAACATTTGTAACTACGACACGCACG
>MU160143.1:0-12599 GCA_015888305.1 Antheraea pernyi | reverse complement strand
AAAATTGATTAAAGGATATATAAGAAACCTATATTAACAACTTCAGAATTGGCAGTATGGATTAATTCCTTCGCCTGTCCTATTGAACGAATATTATAACTACTACTAACGAAATCTCTCAAAAGGAAAAAAGTGCCCGATTTTGAAACACTCTTCATTGGTGCTCTGCTTCTATTGGTCTTCGCGTGATGATATATAGCCTATAGCCTTCCTCGATAAATGAGCTATTTAAAACCGAAGGATTTTCTTAAATCAGACTGGTAGTTCCTGAGATCATCGCGTTCAACCAAACAAACAAACTCTTCAGCTTTATATATTAGTATATATAGATAGAAGATATAGATTTAGAATCAACCATTGTAAATTAAGCTCCGTGTGGATTTCGTCATCAGCAAATACCAATTCGAAGGATGGTATTACCTAAGGACAATAGGTTTTTTTGCGGTTTGCCTATTTTACGAATATGAATCATAATGTATTTACCAAGTTAGATATGGAATATGTAGTTACTCTACTGGTGTCAATATGAAAAAAAACACTTACCGTCAATGTAATATATAGTGCTCTACATATATACTTTAGTTATGTTTGTATGTGTAGCTGGTTGTGTGCATGTTGCATGTAGTTCTAGGTATACTGAGTACTTTTTTGATTACCTTGTATTGTGAAATGTAATACGTATGTTTTACAATATATAAAGTAATTTATCCTATGATCATAGATCATTAATTTCGAGCAGAATTGAAATCTGGTTCATTTTAGATGTTCCGTCTACCTACGACCTACGTATATCCTATCTCTACCTATATCCTAGGCCTCGTCCTCACTTTATATCAGGTGTGACTGAGGTCAAGCGTCGCAGAGTATATAGTATAAAACAAAGTCGCTTTCTCTGTCCCTATATCCCTATGTATGCTTAAATCTTTAACACTACGCAACGGATTTTGATGCGGTTTTTTTAAATAGATAGAGTGATTGAAGAGAAATGTTTATATGTACAACAATGTTTATATGCAATAACATCCATTAAATAGTGGAGAAATACTGTTATTTTTGAGATTTCTAATGTGATGTCGTAAATAATTAAATAACCGATTCGATGCAGACGAAGTTGCACGGGTCAGCTAGGTTGGAATAAATATGATAATAATACTACAAATGGGTATGACAATAATTTTGCTGTAGATTCTATATTTTGTATTATGCTAACACTCGCTATACTTAGTCTGGCCATAAATACTGTTACAATTAAAAATAAACAAAATATTACATTTGAATTTGCAATCTGTCATTTTTATATGATTATTCATTGAGTTTTCTCATTTTGGTGCCAATACATTGTAAAATATTTTGCGATATTAAAATTGAGTGGGGTGATAAAGAGAACCGAATCGTTGTGATTGCATTACACAAAGTGGGAGCCAAATGCAATATTTAAAACTCTCCGTACGCGTGGTATTAGTAAAATGTTTGTGTACCGGGCTATTAATAGGTACAATGAGACCTCCTCTGTTTATGACAGAAAAAGATCTGGCCGTCCACATAGTGTTCGTACGAAAAAGGTGGTCAAAGCAGTAAGGGAAAGAATTCGAAGAAATCCTGTCCGAAATCAATAGATTTTATCTCGGGAGATGAAGATAGCACCTAGAACCATGTCGCGTATTTTAAAAGATGACTTAGGACTTGCAGCCTATAAGAGACGTACTGGTAATTTCTTAATTGATAATTAAAAAAAGAATAGGGTGGTAAAATCGAAACAACTACTGAAGCGGTACGCAAAGGGAGGTCATAGAAAAATTTTGTTTAAGGATGAGAAATATTTTACAATTGAGCAACATTTTAACAAACAAAATAACCGTATTTATGCTTAAAGCTCTAAGGAAGCTTCCTAATTAGTCGACAGAGTGCAACGTGGGCACTATCCGACTTCAGTGATGGCTTGGTGGGATATTAGCTATGAAGGAGTGACTGAGCTATACTTTTGTGAGAAAGGTATCAAAACATCGGCAAAAGAGTATCGAAATACCATTTTTGAGAAGGCAGTGAAGCACCTTAACAACACCATGTTCAATAACCAAGAATGGTCCTTCCAGCAAGACTCGGCGCCGGGTCATAAAGCTCGGTCTTGGTTGGAAATGAACGTTTCGGACTCCATCAGAGCTGAAGACTGGCCGTTGTCTAGTCCCGATCTTAATCCACTGGATTATGATTTATGGTCAGTTTTATAGAGTACGGCTTGCTCTAAACGCCATGATAATAATAATTGAAATCCCTAAAACAATCCGTACGATTAGCAGTGAAGAACTTTCCCATGGAGAGAGTGCCTGCTTCTATTGATAACTGGCCTCAACGTTATAAGGACTGTATTGCAGCCATTGGAGACCACTTCGAATAAGCTTTTTATATTTTAAATTGTTTTATGTTTATGTATTAAACTAACATACTGTAAAAGTAATAAATGTTATTTGCAATAGAATTTTTTTTTTCTTTATTTCAGTATTTATGGCAAGACTAGGTATAAAGTAAAAGTTTGTCCTGTTTGTGTTGTCGCCGTAATATGTTTGTCACTTAATAACGGGACATCGCGGGTTAGTAATGTTATCGTATTTAAGGATATAACCAGGATACAAACAGGATATAAGCTTGTCGTTTTTGCCAGCGGCTTCGCTTGCATTAATATTAACAGTATTTTTTTCTAGATGAAATGCCTATGCCTCTTCCTCTTCTGTACACGTGTACAAACATGTATACTAAACTTCATGCTCGGTTAAGGGATAAACAAATAAACTCACATTTATACTAGGTTAAGGTAAGAATATTTGTATAAATCTATAAGTACAGAACCCTCAGGTCACGAGTATTACTCACTACTTGACTGATATTTTGTTATTTAAAGATTATCATTAGAATACATTAACCATATAGTCGGCGCGGGGTTTTTGGCGGGATCTTAGTCTGTCATGTAGTGGATTTTATTTTTTATTCATAATCTTGTGTTACTTGGCTCTATATTGTGTAAAATTGGTGGTGTTTTATGTAATATAGTTTGTTTATTGTGCATAAGTGAAGTGAATAGAAAATAATACCACGGACCATGATTTCTGAGATGCCACAAAAACTCCATGGAAAGTTCTAACAAGGGAGCGACCATCTTGTTAGAATATTGAATTAATTACTCGACAATGGAAATTAATAAACTCTCTGGAACATAAAACAAAACATTGACACTGGCAAATGCTTCTGCGGAGCCAAAACAAGAATAAGAAGAAGAAGAGTCGGCGCAAAAAATATAATTAATAATGTGTCTGGAAAACTTATTAAATATAATACTAACTCTACGGAATTATTATTCATAGATTGTTTTATGATTTCTAACTTTAATCAGCCTTATATCGAACAATACGAAGACCGTATAATTTAATTAACACCTAATGAATACAAGGAGTAATAAATACAGTATGTAAAGTTACCGTGTATTGTTAACGCTCAGGCTCAGTGTGACGTCGCGTTACTATTATGGTAATTTATGTGTGTTTATACCAACAACGATCCATTTTCAATGGAAGACAGACAAACGTTGAACAAACGGAGTGTAAAGACGTTTTGTGTCGAATCATTGTTAAAGCGATTGACAAAAAAATTGTGCATTATCTAAATACATACCGTAGAGTGAAGTACTTGGGGTTGATTGTGTCTGTGCTGCTTCAGTGAACTGCGTATTCCGTAACGGCCGTATTTGTGTAAAATTATCGAATGGTATGTAGTTAAAACTAATCAATTAGTAATTATTTTTTAATAGCCCACCGTCAGCTAACGACCCTGCGACCACTGATGCGCATCAAAATCACCCAATTTGTCGGTTTGCTCAGATACCAATTCGATAACTTCGTCCTGTTATTACGTATAACTTATATCTGTACAAATATTATAAAGCTGGAGTGTTTGTTTGGTTGAACACGCTAATCTCAGGAACTACTGGTCCGAGGTCCGCTAAGAGTAATGGCACCGATGAAGAATGTTTCAAAATAGTTTTTTCCCTTTTGAGAGTTTCCGCTGTGTGTTACTTGGCCCAAAGTAACTATTCCAAGCGAACGAAGTCGCGGGCGGAAGGTAGTACAATTGGGTATTTATTATTATTGTATTAAATTAAATATCTGCGGTTATGTGGTGAGACAAATATTCCAATGACATTGAGTGAGTAAATGATTACGACAGTGTACGTTTCGCAAGTCTCTTTAAACGATGTATCAACTGTGTAATTAATATTAAATAATATTTATTATACGATTCGAGTACAAGACGTGATGTCGTCAAGAAGAATATTTTCGACAAATATGAAAACTCAACTGGATTGTAAGAAAAAATATCTGTCACAAACTGATTTGAGGAAACGAGACGAACAATTTATAACGGTGTCGAGATTGTCTCCAATGTTAGGATCTTGTGCAACCGCGTCGGTAAATGTCGCAACTTCAGTAAATGAACAATTAGATAGAGAACCGGTGACGCAAATTACCCAAAAAACAGCTCTTAAACGTAGTTTAAGTGACAATGTATTGACAAAAGAAATCGAATCAGACGCGCTACTTGACCCTGATTGTTCACAATCGGATAATGATCTGTAAGTACAATTGTGTTAAATGTACCAATCGTTAACGTGAGTGTTCAAATTTTAAAACACTGGGAGTAATAAATACTCTATTGTGATATCAAATTAATAATATTAAGCTATTTTCTTCTATACATATAATTAGAATATAAATGTAACGTGTCTTTACTTTTTCAATTTTAGTGAAAAAATTTATTGCTAGTGTCAACGAATAACTAATAGAATACATTTCAATCATTTTTAGAAATGTCTGTCTGTCTGTTTGTATGAACACGCATCACTGCTAAAGTACTGGGTTCATAATAAAAACCCAAGAAATCCATAAAGCATATCCTCGAGAGTAACTTAGGTTTTGTTTCATTAAAATCGATCCACTCTGTCAAGAGTTATTGTCATTTGAATGACGACTCGAGCTAAGTCCGAGAGAAGAGTGTAAATATTATAAAGCTTGGAGAGTGTGTTTGTTTAGTTAGTTGAACACGCTAATCTCAGTAATGGATGGTCCGATTTGAAAAATTCTTTCTGTGTTAGATAGCTCACTTATAGAGGAAGGCTATATATCATCGCTAAGAACAATAGGAGCGGAACACCGATGAAGAATGTTTCCAAACCGTTTTCTTTGCCTTTTGAGAGCTTCGACCGTGTGTTAGCGTTAACCCAAAGTAACTATGTTTGACTTGAGCCACCCAAGCCAACCTCCCCTGCACGTGGTGCACCCTGCTGATTAACGAACGAGGCAATGGCGAAAGCGGCGTGGTAGGGTATTACAACATGGCTGGGTCGCAACCACCATGTATATGGCGAAAAAGCCCGTCATAGTGATTTGCTTCTGCGGGTCGCGTTTCGGGATCAGTCTGTGCATATCCAGCTATTCCCAGGCCGCCATGACAGTGGCGACCGACGATGGATAGTGTGTCACTCGGTGGTCCCCATTGTTTTTGGACTGTACTGTGCTTACCATTAGGCATATTGCAGTCACTTTGCCGAGCTACAATAAAAAAAAAACTATTCGCAGGCAGAAGATATATAGTAAATAAAAACGATTTGAAAAATATTATCGAATATAATGTTATTATAATTTATTGTATGGTAAACCGAAATATGTAATTAATTTAAAATACTTATGTATAAACACTTGTATACACAAAAGGAAAATGGTGTTAATATATTTTGTCTAAATTCATGATATTTTATCCAATAAATATATGAAACGTACCCGATTAATACTAAGTACACAGTAGTGTGTTCTCGTAGTTTGAACCATAATATATTATACAATAACCATTAGATGTACATTATGTTTTCTACAGGATATATTCAGTATTTATTAAACTACACATTCACACCTACTCGTATACAATACAAAGACAGAGAAATGGAGAAATAGAGAGCATAGAGAGGGCATGACGCTTTTTCCTTACGTAACGATTTCTACCAGTCAACTCCCACCGCGTTCGCGAAAAGGGAACATCATTATAAAAAAAAAAACGTACTTTTAAATAAAGATTACACATGAAATCTTCCGTAGAAAACCAAAAGCATATTAACGTGAAGAATATTTATAGTCTGGTGAAGCTGTTAAGACCTTGGCAGGTCAATATAGAAGTCAGTTCGAAAAAAAAAGTGAAGAATGTCGCGGGTATCACTTTTTTTTACATACAAAATACTTTATACAATTTACGTTTACATTTATACTTTTTGTATGTCAAAAATAATTTATATAATTTACGCCCTGAGAAGCTACCGCTGCTTCGGAAAAACAACCCAGTCATTGAGAAGAACCGGCAAGAAACTCTTTTTTTTTTCGAACTTACTACGCTATTGACCTACCAAGGTCTTAACAGCTTCACCGGACTACTGCAAGAAACTGGATCTGGTTTATCTAGAGGTATCTATAAAGAGGTAACATTTGTGAGTTTGTGACGTTGTAGGGAGTAATCTCAGGAACTACTGGTCCTATTTGAAAAATTATTTCAGTGTTATATAGCTCTTTTACCGAGGAAGGTTGTAGGCTTTATATCGTCACGCTAAGACCATTGGCAGCGGAGCGTAGGACTAATAGACGAAGACAAATAGGAGCGGAATACCAATGAAGAATGTTTCAAAATCGGGTTTTTTTTCTGTTGAGAGCTTTCGTTACATGTCAGCATCATCATCATCATCATCAGCCTGTAAGAGACCCACTGCAGGGCCATAAGCCTCTTCCAGAAGGAAGGTATGGTCGTAATAACCACGCCAGCCCACGACGTATTGGCGATTTGAAACTCTGAGAAATCCACAGTTCTATATTTTTCCCACATACAGTAGTACTACAAGAACATTTCTCAGGTTCAGGTTTCCTCACGATGTTTTCCTTCACCGTCAGCCGATAGTGTTACCAATTTTAATTAGTAAATTTACGCGAATTCTGAAATATTCCTTGGTACATGGTGGGGTTCGAACCTGCGGACATCGAAATAATATTCCACCAGTCAAACAACTTGGCCACCACGACTTGTGTTAGCATTACAACAAAATAACTATTCCACGCGGATGAAGTCGCGGGCAGCAGCTAGTAATACATATTTTTACAAAGATAGATAGTTACATTCGTTTTTGGTGGTTGCACAGAGGGGGGCGTCATTTCCAAACGTTACCATCGTTCTCAATATTCAGCATGACAAGGTGACTATACTGTATATGTTTATAAGCAATGCAAGCACTGTTACTCCACGTCGGTTTTCTGTGAGAGGGTGATGATGAGACTAATAACCTAATATATAAAGTAAATTAATTTTGATGTGCTTCAATTTAGGAAGAAAATATTTGTATTGAGAAATATATTTGGCCGCGATTCCTTCCGCATGGAATTTCACCGATAAGAAAACAGTGATTAATACAATCACAAATATGTGGCGTGTGTGCTGTGTATGTATAGATATAAATTCAACACTGGTAATTTATTCAAGCTTCAGGTTTTGTGAATATCTCTCACTCTCAAATTGCTGTGAACTTAACCTGATACGTTGTTTGCTAATGGATTTGTAGGCCTGGAGTATCATCCGTTAGGCCCCTAAGGTTACCTGCAAACAAACAGAATTCACCTTTTCATTAAATTACGACATACTAAAACAATACTTGTCTATTTTCTATCAGATAATTTAGCTCCAAGAAAACTACAATGCAAGACAGTATAAAGATTGAAGAGAATAATATAATCGAATAGTTTGATAGCATATTGTTATGAAATCGGAAATTGTATAATAGTAATAAAGTTCAATTCATGTTTTATTTATTAATATATAAAACATATAGTTTGTCTGCTTAGTAAAATTTTACGTAAATATTGATAGGGAAACCTATAAAAAGTACATTCATATCATCGACATCTATTTATAATGAAATAGGTCGATATGTTACTAAACGAATGAATAAATGATACATTATTAATAACGAGACACCTTTAAAAACCTATAAAAAGCATAACCTTGCCTTATATTAACTAAAAAATAAATGAACATTCGTAAAAAAATAATTCGAGAAAAACCTGACAAACAGATTATGTAGGAATTTCCAGCGATTCAAATAAAACACGTCTTTAAACATTTATATCAGCGAACCTTTTTTCAGACAATGTTAACCTCTTTTGTTTTTTTAAACACTGACATCTGACATTTAACGTCTATCTTTTTAAAAATAAATTACAAGTATTTCATCTTGACTAATCCATATTCCACATAATATATATTCTTCTTTGCAGTGTTTCCGAATATTTAAATCTTGTGTAATGATACATGTAGAATAATATACTATGTTTATTATAATAAATGTATTGTATGTCATGTTTAGTACGCTTTTTGACATAAAGTAGCCACATAAAAATATATACTATTTTTTTATATACTAATTTCTATTCCATTACACCATTGACATATAAAAACGCAAGACGCACAGTCTCGAATAAAGTAGCGCTCAGAACCAGCCGCAAAAGTTTTCCAGTATACATACATACATACGTATTATAGTCTTCGATCAACAATAACTAGATAAAGGGTCACGTACAAAATCGTAGCAAAAGCTGTCCACGTAAATATATACTTATGCGTAGCTATTTGTTTACTAAGAAAGAGAGAAAAAAGTTTTAAAGTTCAACCTAATTACAACCATGACACCTAGTAATTAAGTCACAAATGTTCATAATATTATCTAATACTTACCATAAAACGAGCAAAGCAATAAATTATTCCCCTCACAAATGAAAAGATAACATAAACAACATTTAGTGTGAATTCAACCTTAACACACAATGAATAAAGTACTTTTTCCCGTTATTGTGCGTGGTTGGAGAGTTTCGGCCAAACATTTGTACCACAGGTTTAAAATCGGCAATTTTGTTCAAAATTTGATATTATTTGTTAGTTTACAGCTTAAAATATAACTTATTCAACATGTATTTAGCAAAAGTAAGATAGTCCGGCCGTATAATTGCTTTTTCGGGTATTATTTTTGCATCTTTTGAATACACTGTGGCGTGTGAAACGTGCTTACATTGGCTGTGTTTCAAACAAACTAAACAAAATAAAAACTTACATTTCAAGTGAGCTGTTATTTACCGAGACGTATTTTTCGCGCCAATCCGATATCTAGTTATTGTTGATCGAAGGTTATAGTTATGCGATAAACTTGTGATTTTGCAAATTCAACCCTATCTGAATGATTTAAAGTTGTTTTTACAAATACGCTAGCAATGCGAGACTATTTGAAAGGACTGCATAATCCAAAATTATGCACTCATTTTTGTGTGCCGGCTGTGAGACGTTAAGTATGCATCTTGGGTTTTTATATATCAATGAATTACATGTATTGATTAATGTTTAAAAATTTACTTAAATATTACAACGTCAACTTTCCATAAATAGTTCAGAGCTCAATTTTTTCTTGAATATAAAAATGAAACCGATATACCTGTAGGCATAATTTTATATATTATAATATATAATAATATATATTATATTATAATTTGAATGAACTCTTCGGTTACCTGATAGGAAAGAATTAATGATAAACTCTTTGTTATGATTTTACACTTAGATTGCGCCAGCCGATAGATGAGAATAAAATTGATTATTCTATTACGTAGGCTAATACTGAGAACTAAACAATATCGTTCAACCAAATCTAGTCCTAGAATGGCTTAGAAAGACACACCTGGTGATTATTTGTATTCGAGCCGACCCATTCATGCTGAAACCAGTAGTAGCTTCAGCGTGGCTCTACCACCTGTAGATATAGTATTGCACTACATATATAATAGAATACTCTACTAATATAATACTCTCGTTCATTCATATCATTCAGCAAATCAATAATTTCGTTTTGCTTGAAATACGAACGACCGTTCAATCACTTGAATATTGTTCATACAAAAATACTAAAATCGCGAATAAAAATGGGAGGGCGGGATTACGACGGTGAATATTTGAGGTTATAGATATTTTCTGATGGCAAATAAAAAATGACCAAAAAGAAAAATTGACGAAAAAATTGGAAAAAAACCTGGATTTCTGATTCTGGACCCTACTCACCTAGAGGTATAAAATATACTTCACGACCATTCTCATACCTACCAAATATACATTTAAAATTTCATAAAAATCGGTCCAGAAGTTTCGGAGGACTTCGACCACAAACACCGTGACGAAAGATTTTTATATATTAAATTTTTTTAAATAATTCTAAAATTAAAACAAGTTAATAAACTAAGAAAAAAGTTCTCTGACAACGTTCTAATTAAAATTAAGAAAAAAGAAAAAAAAAACGAATGCATTTAATATTCTGATGAATAGTTGTCTGAAAAATAAGCTATCTATAAATATATACTATACAAATTGGTAAACGGTACCGTAATGTGCACTAATTGAATTCGTAAATTTAAGCAAAAATTTGGTATGTTATTATTTACGGCCAAAAATCCGAAATTCAAGATGAAATCTCGTCACTGTAATCGCTATTAATTTTTTTTTAAAGTCTTTCAAAATTGCTAAAAATCTATAAACGAAAACCTGTTACGACGTTAATGCTTAAACGAAATTCGAAAACCGGATTGTACACGGAAATACGTATATCTCAGATATCTTAACACCCACAGAAATATCCTTGGTCATAATTTTTGCCACCTCTTGCAACTCTTTTACCTAAATATAATGTTAAAATGTTACTTTGTGTAGATGACACGTTTAGAAAAATAATCTTGAATGTAGGCTTACAAGAAATAGTAATAGTAATTTAGATCTAGAGTGACGTATTCCTACCAGTAGTGAAGTAAATGAAACGTTGAACCTTATCTATACTAATATATATAACTCCTTGGCGGGAAAAAAAATCAATACTCGAGATGCAGTACAAAATGCCTTTGAAGAATTTGTTGCCTCCCGTCCAGCTGATTTCTTTAAGAAGGGCCATCAATAAAGTACCACTGCGTTGGCAAAGGTGCATTGATTGCATGTGTGATTACTTCGATTAATACAAATAAAAAAATACATGAAAAAAAAAAAAACTAATTTAAATTTTTTCATACAAAACGGCAATTTCATAGGTAAAGACCTAACACGACGGTACTCATATTCCATAATTACTCGAATTTTTAACGTATCCATGATGCCAAAAAAGATTGAAATGCGATGAATTCATGAAATTTTAAAATAAAATTAATTTGAAATTAGAATTCCTAGCCAAACAAAAATTATTTTGATTTGAAATGTTTAGTCAACATCGATGGGTATCGATCATCCCTAGTACCAGGCATACATACCTCAACAGCTCTTATATATAGTTCGTATCGGATAATTTTCTAAGCTATTTCATAAGGGAAAAATAAAACCCTTCTACTTCATGTGTGGAGATAATATGTGCAATGTTGTCGCAGTGATGTAAGATTTTGTATCCCTGTATCGCGCGAGTAGCGCACTCAAGGGCTCCACGACGAGGGAACGGACCTAGACTTGAGCCGCTGCCGAGGGGACCTAATCTGGTCACAAAAAAGTATTTTCAGGTTAATATATAGCATATGACACTCACAGACTATATTTGGTAATTATTAGTAAAATAATTTTCAAAATCGGTTTAGTAGATCCAGAAATCACCTCCTACAACCTCACAAACTTACAATCTTTACCTCTTTATAATATAAGTATAGATGTACAGATATGATGGTTCTACAGTTTTGTTATACTATAGATCATGATATTAAATAATTCAATACTGAAGTAATGTATCTTAATTAATAAATAAAAAAACACATAATTCGAATGTACCTTGTGTAGGTTAAGACATTCGCATAAAAGTATACCTATTAGCTGCAAGACTTGTAAATCACAAACAAGGATATGTCTCAAGGTTCAACTTGCATATTTTAAGTATTTAATATAATGGGAGATAGCAAGTTTTTTTTCACTGTTTGGTGGTCTAGCGCTGGTGTGATTCATCTCAGCTTCTTACCAAACGGCAATTTCATAGGTAAAGACCTAATATATATATATATATATACACTTATAATTTTCGGTAAGTCTTTGTGTACCATTACGCATCAATACTTGATAACATATATGTTTGTCAGGTTCAAGCTTAAGGTTCATTACATTGCAGTATCAGGGTCACGGTCAAGCATAAGAATTCAACAAAATAAGTTTTATTAATGATCCGAGAATACATCGAAATGCGATATTAATTAGCATCACTAGACAGAATAGTAAATTCTATATAAATAACAGGTCAGAAGACGCAAAAAATACAAACCGACAGGTGACTTCTCAGAGTATATCGTTATACGTCGCGAATGAAGCACGTATGTCGTATGCTCACGAAGTAATATTAATTATTATCGGAGTATTTAAAAATAAACAAGAGCCTTTAATGAATTACTTTACATTTTTTTTATTTAAAAAAATCTATAAAGTTAATGACTAAGTAACACTTTGTTATTCTTTGTGTTTTGTCAACAAGCCTCATGTGT
>MU160142.1:49781-91830 GCA_015888305.1 Antheraea pernyi | reverse complement strand
TCATTTGGTTGAGCATGCTCATGTGCTTCTTTTACGAATTTATAAACTACCACAAAATTGTGAGAATATTATCGATGTGCGTGTTAACCCTTCATAAAGGTCACGTGTTGTTTACCGTACGAGTCAGTACGAGTTAATGTGAATTATGAGCATACCAGTTTTCGTTTGCGGCCCCGCTTATATAAACTTTTCTATTATCTATAGCAGAGATTCCCGAACTTTTTTCCTCATAGACTACTTTAAAAATTTAGCTGGTTCCGGTGGACCCCTGCAGGTACATTTCTAGCATATACCCTAAACTCGACAAAAAAATGTCAAGATTACATCTAATTGCAACCACGAATAAATAATATTGGAAAAAAAATTGATTGTGCTGTGATTGTATTACAATAAAGTAACGTTGGCCAATAAAAAAATTTACTCCATCCAACTTTACTTTTTGACATTTTCTCACAGCACAAGAAACCGATCAATACTCACTTATTTCATTTAGAAAACTCCCCATTCGAAGTGGTAAATATAAAAAGAAAAATATATATTCTTTATGTGTTGCATTTATTGAAATATTAGATGACCCGTGCCCACTTCGTTGGGCGGTAAACATTTATAAAAAGCTACTTTTTGTGGCTTAAATATAAAAGTTCGACATATGCTGTCGCTGTCCTTTTAGGCTTTATCAAGCTCTACAACTTTTCTCTAGAGCTCAATCATATATGTAACTCTCATCGTTAAGGCATCGTTCGTAAGAAACATTTTCGTTCGACCGTTTTTTCTCCGACTTACTTTGCACATCCGTCTATCACAAAAAAAGTCTTTTAATTTTTCACGTATAACCTACGACACTCACAAATAATGTGGCTTTCTTTTGTTAACAGAATTTTCAAAATCGGTTAAGTAGTTCCTGAGATTACAACACCACAAACTCACAAACTCATTCATACCCCTTTATAATATTAGTATAGATATTTTTTTAATGTCATATGTGGCACACGAACACGTGTGTCACCTGATGTTAAGTGATCACCACCGTCCATGGACACTAACAACACCAGGAGTCGCAAGTGCGTTGCCACTCTTTGGGGGGAAGGGTTAGGGGAGGGAGGGAGTGAGTGAGAGAGAGAGAGGGGAGGGGAGGTAGGTCTCCGGCGCTCTCACTGACCGAACGAAACGCAACAATGCAAGCACTGTTACTTCACGTCGGCTTTCTGTGAGAGGGTGGTACTACCCAGGGCGAGCCGACCCATTCGTGCTGAAACCAGTAATAGCTTCAGCGTGGCTCTACCACCATTAAATTAATAATCATTACACTTTTATTATTGTTATCATATTACTTTTATATATAATCTATTATATAATGTATTAAATATTATATATACATTTTCGTTTACGCTTACAAATTTTGAACCCCCATTTGTTTGTCACGCCAACGTAGCCACAGTCGAGTCTCCTATGGACCCCTATGGAGTCCATCTGGACCACTTTGGGAACTAAGGCTCTAGTTTCCTCACGTGTTCCGTCATGAAAATCTCAAACTTCATGTGAAAAGGTACGATGGAAATATATTTATTTTTTATTACTTAGTTGAGGTCCACGGACCACAATTCATGCCACGTTATATGCGTAGGTAATCGAATCGATCACAGTATAAATCCAATAGTAAATTATTAAAATATGAGGTAAGTTGGTAATACAGAATACAAGTCAACCGGCTATCAGGTAAATCATTAAAAATAATGATGTAAAGTATTGTTATATATAATACACGTCCTATATGTGGGTTTATTGTATATCGGTTACACAAACTCGTTTGCGAAATTAAATCCGTGTTATCAAATGCTGGTCATAAATAATAATTGTTAGTTAATTAGTGTTGCTAGCTTAAAAAATAACTATGAATATTTTAAAAAGTTGCAATATCCTAATACTAACTAATATTATAAACGCGAATGTTAGTCTGTTTGTTTGTTACGCTGTCACATTTTAACTCATTGACCGTCCAAAACCATAAAGGTTCATGCATAAAGTTCCATACAAACGAATGTAGACCTCATATAAAAATACCACATTTATTCATTGATATACAAACACTTAAGACGTACACTTAACGTCTCACAGACGGCACACAAATAATGAGTGTACAATTTTGGATTATGCAGTCATTTCAAATAGTCTTCCTTGTATAAACAACTTTAAATTATTCAGGTAAAGTTGAATTTGCAAAATCATAAGTTTATCGCATAACTACAGCCACGTATGTATATTGGGGGAGTTTTTGCGGCCGGTTTTGAACGCTACTTTTATTCGAGTCTTTATATGTCAATGCATATTATGTCAAACTTTCAAAAAATAACAAATTATGTATTTAAGTATTTTAAGTAAAATGTATTTTTAAATTACTTTTTTTATTATATTTTTATTTTATTATATTTATCTAATACGAAGTACTTGAATTCGAAATACATTCCACAGGTTCCTGCATTACTATAAACGAATTAAATTACTTTGACACTTGTACTATCAAAATACAGCCTCTCTAATTTCGTATATTCGCAACCTACAACAATAATCGATTGTTATTGTTGATCGAAACTCGCAACAGCAAACCGATTGCAGAAATGGCTAAATACAGTACATACAACTCCTTATTCACGCTTCCTTTATTCGCGGATTAAAAAAATGCGACCCAATTCCTATATTCGCGGATCTAATGTGTACATCGGTACATACATATTTATTTAAAAAGGATTCGGTATCCTTTGTAAACGTGTTGTCAAATGGACTAGTACAAAAAGTAAATTTGATCTTATTACAACTACGCAATTTGTGCAAATTCAAACTATAACTACAAACATTGCCGATATTGCGAATGGAATAGGACGAGATGGGTTCGAACGGATAGAATCAAGTAACATTCAGGAGTTTCTTGAATCGCAAGATGAAGATTTGAATGAAACCGACTTGGAGATAATGTTAAATTCACAACCCAATGAAGTAGAGGCTTCAACGATCACTGGAAAAGTGACATTTAATTTGAAAAAAATTAGTATAAAGTTTCGTTATGAAAATTGATCCATCTATGGAACCAAGTGTTATATTAAGAGGCAAATTGCTAACGCCACTGCTGAATATAAGTCTGAATATAAGGAGCTTTTAAAAACTGCCAAGCAAAAAAAAATTACAAAGTTCTTTATACCAATGCCTAAGCCTGAATGAAGATAATAATTAATCGATATGGTCAAAAACTTAATTAATTTTTTTATATATTTGTTTTTATTTTGTCACCTAGGAACGTATCCCCTATAATCCCATATAAATTGCCGTTCCCGATGATGATTGTTTCGACCGTTTTCGGCTATGGCGACCAGTACTCGGAGTCCGGTAATGGAAGAGGTCAAATGCGCAGGATATATCAAGGTGCACAAGTGTGCGCGCTAGACACAGGTGCACATGCTCATCCTTGTTCTTCTGAACCCAGTGGAATGGGGGCCGTTACAATCGGAGAAGGACTGAGACAGATGGTATAGTATCAACGATGAGAAGTTACAATGGGTCAGTACTATCTCGGACTCCCTTAATCGCCTTTTACGATATCCACGGGAAGATATAGTGGTGGTATTCTACTCTGCCGGCACCACATCGTCGATATTGAGATTACATACGATGCACAATCATCAAGTTTTAACAACGTAATATAAATAATACACAACCTATACAGATGTGTACACATTGCCGTTTACATTGATTTTCGTCATCGCTTTGCTTTTAGTTATCGCCTTGCTTTTGCGAATATCATAATGGGGAAGAGTATCTGTCAAGAGATTTAATATATATATATATATATGAATTGTCAATGGTTTTAGTATATAAAAAAAGTCGAGGTACTCATAAGGACTGCCGATAGAAGAGGAAACTCTAAACAATGGAATTTAAATTGTGTCTCTTTGGAATTCTGAAGAGTTTATGTTGAACAGCCAACTGTTATGAAAATTGGTAGATATATCAATACCAATATTATTTGCACTAAACGTATTTAGTTAATAATAATGCACGGACAGAGTCATGGGCACAGCTAATACATATGGGCACAGATAGTAAATATATTTCCCTGATCGCTGGTAATTCTGACGTTCACTATTAGTCGTATGCTATTTTATACGACATACATTTTACGTCAGTCGAATTATACCGATGCGTCAGACTGAGTCTACAAAGTCCAGCATGAGTCAATATATATCATTAAATCATACTTACATTCGAGATACATTATAAATTATTACTATGTAATATTTCTGATATATTAATCTATGGATTATATCTATGAATGTTTTTTTCCTGCACTAGGATTATAAGAACTGCGACTTCATCTGCGTTGTTTATTATATCAATTGTATTGTTATATCTCAAAGGGATTAGGCAGCGTTTTCGACGACAGCTTCAAACCGGCTTGGCTTTTTCCGACAATTCCGAAAACTATTGTTATATATCAAGCGATTTACAAAATAAAATTGACAAACTGTATACCTAAACTTTCCTCGCGGATCACTATATCTATTAATGAAAACCGCATGAAAATTCGCTCTTTAGTTTTTGAGTTTATAGCGAACAGGCAGACAGACAGACGCGGCGGAGGATTTTGTTTTATAATACGTTGTGATATGGGCTCAATGGAAAACTTCCACAATCCTGCCACTGTCATTTAGATTTTATTGTCGAACTAAACAGAATCAATCAAGAAATTTAAAAAATATAAAGTTGAAGAAACTTTAATTGAGATTAAAATTAACTTAAAGCACCAATAGATAATCTAAAATAGAACAAAAAGACAGTAGAGATTAGTAAATTTAACGTGAAGAGACATTTACGCAGACCGGCATGACAGCGACGACCAGCGAAGGAGGGCGTATCTCTCGGTGGTCGCCGTTGTTTTTCGATTGTACTGTGCTTACCATCAGGCACAGTGCAGTCACTGTGCTACAATTTTAAAAAAAAATTACAAAAATAATTTTAAGTTTATATATTGTATATATTTTAATTTATGACAAGTTACATTGTCTCTAGATAGTATAGTATATTTTTAATTCGCGTAGAGTTGGTAGTAACATATAATATCGGGAATTAAGGACCCGTTTCAAAGAGATCGATTTCAAAAGAATAACCTATAACCATTCTACCCTGGTATTAAGTTAAATATATATATTATACAGATGTGAACACAATAATGTCTTTATTTCACTGACATTGGTAGATATTGCAAGTATTATTACCGTTCTTTTTTAAATTGGGTGTAGTGGTTGCGTAGAAGATTTGCTCCAAATTACCGTGATAATTTTATCAACATTCATAAATATATATATACATTTGAAAAATCGAAGTATCAGTCAAAGAAAAAGTTATGTACCAAAATGTCGCACATCCAGTTATGGAGGTCAAACAGACTGCAGAAATACGAGGAAATAATATAAGGATAAGGTAAAATATTTACTTTTTTTATTTTTAGATACATATATCGTTTTGAATCGATGTGATAATAACTCACGGGTAGATTGAACATAACACAGCGATACAAATATAATAATACATCGCCAATTAACTATATTTCGTTTTAACATCCATTTTAACTTAAAACATTTTTTTCCACAAAACCTACAGTTATATTACGTTTAATGACTGTTACAGTACGGTTCAAGATCGGTGACAGCTAGGAAAACAGTCACCGTTGTTATGTCAGCTAGTAAATATTACAGCTACGGCGAATGGCTCGACGAACTAGTTAACGTATCAAAATGTCGGATTTTTTTCCTACCGCATAGTCACTACATTCCAGTCAGCAATGGTCAATATAACTGAACATTGCGCTCAAAATATAGGTTTCTTAATTGAGTGAACATAAAAAACCTTACTAACTCATGGGGATTTCCCAACAAGGCAATATTATTTATACAAAGGATTTCATCAGAAATTATAGCAATACATAAAATATGAACGTAAACATATATAAACAATACATTCATATCTATTGATATTGTTATGTTGGTAAAAAAAAACAAGTACATGGAAACAAGACGGCGGCGCGCATAGATTATGAAAAATCATAAAAACAACATCGTGGCAGGCTAATTAAATCCTATTAACATCTACCTACATATTTATGAATATTCGCAAAGTTATAACTTTTTATTCTCAAACTAAATTTAGTACACACACGAATCAGATACGTATGTTTTTATTGTAGAGACACTTTCGATGTTGAATACAATACTTTCTATAGACGAGTGTTCCATTTATAGTCAAGCGACGCAATGTTGTTGCCATGCAAAACTTGGAGGTCGTATCAGGCCTTCGGCTACCTAATCATGAATGGAGCCGAAAGTTATGCAGCAGAGTTAATGGTCACAATTTATTCAAACAAGAGACGCGAATTTTGTTTTACACTTTTTCAAGGGCATCGACGAAACGCTCGCGTATGGCTCACCCGAACGCCTCCAACTTCACCATTGCAAGAAATGAATGAAACTTTAAAACATTATACATGAAAAACTAACCATACAAAGCGAAAATAACATAATATTAACACAGAAATAAATGAAAATACTCACAAACTCGCCAGCCAAGATACGTGTATCAGCCTCATGACGTCATTTGACGCAACACAAACCCGAAATGTTGAGCAAAATGTATAGTCACCGTTCCGTGATCAACACCGACATGTAATATACACGATATTTCGTTAAATACAATATGAATGTTATGTCATTACGAACGAATTAGGACATTTTACAAAATGTATTTGTTGTCACCGACTTCGAGTTTTGACAAGATGGTCGCGCACCGACTGTTTTGCTTTGCTTGTCAGCTGATACGAAGACTGGTATAATTGAGGCGGAGTGAAGTTTGCTTGATCTCGCTTCGACACGTGGTAAAAATTATGTTGCGAGAAAGAGATAAATGGTATAACGCTTCATTTTAAAAGACTTGAAACACAACAAACGTCATTTTCGTGATGCACTATTATTGCAAAAGAAATATCACAAAATATATCTAATTATTTGTTGCGATGAATTGAAAAGTAAGTCTTTGTAGGTGATGAGATGTTTCTATTTCACAATAATACGTAATCAGGCATTGGTAAGCTATATTTGGGCGTGACACACTTTGTTGTTTTATGTAGATTGTGGTGCCATCTATGATTTATTATTGGCAAATTTTCGCAACGAGTGCATTGAAGGTCACCCATACCTCGTTATTGTTTTTACAATATAATTATGTATAATTTTTATAGTATTTTGCATAAAATTTACTTCTACAAATCCCAATGAATTTGAAAAATATGTATAAGTTTTTGTAATACAATTTAAGTATAGATTTGACAGAATGTTACTATAAATAGTTCATTGCGTACAACATAGATGGCAACATAATAAACAAGAATGAGTCCAATAGCCATATTTTGTTGTTAAGATACTATTTATAGACAATACATATGGTATCTATATGAATTCAGTATATTTATTGTTGTAACAATTACATATCTATTGAGTTGTATATTAATATAGACAATATAGACATTTTAAGTACGTCGCCAGAGGTCACTATGTTCACATCATTATTTAGGTCGTTCAACCTGCATCCTGTTTTTAATGAGCCAACCCGATGTACATCTCAAACTGCATCTTGTATTGATAATGTTTTTACTGACTTCAAGACCATTGGCGGTAGTATTGTTACTGGGACACGGTCTGACCACAAAGGGCTCCTTGTTAAAATAAATTGTGAAAAACCTAGCAGTAACTGTAAGAAAACAACTAGGCTTATATCCAAAAATAGATTAGGTCTTTTAAATCATAATATTGCACAAAAGTTATCTTTCAAGACTTTTATTAATAAAGATCCAGAAAGTGATTATGACAGCTTATTTAATATCATAAGCACTGAATTTAGTAAACATTGCCCAAGAAAAGTTATTAGTGTAAAGAAAGTAAAAAAATTTAGTGAATGGGCAACTACAGGTATTAAAATAAGTAGAGATCGTTTGTATGATCTATATTATAAGAAATCACTAACAAATAGTGAATCATTTCATGCCTACGTTAGGAATTATTCTAAAGTTTTTAAACGTGTTTGTGTAGCTGCCAAAGTAAAATTTTTAGGAAATAAAATTCTCGAAATTTCCTTTATTTTTACTTATAAATTATATAAATACAATCGATAATTAAAATCATTATCGAATTATTATATTTTATTGTAAACTGTGTAAAATCCACAATAAATTTAGTGATATATTAATTAAGTTGTTAAGTTACATTTAAGTTTTATCAATTGTAATTTTATATCGTGTCCGTGCCATATCTCGTCTACCATGGCTCTCGATAACGCTTACGCGCAAATTCCTGGCGCAGCGATACAAGCCGCACCCGTGCCTAGACCTGCCCCGTCACCTGTTCAAACGCGTAGTTCGCTGTTACCACCGAAAGATGTTTTAAGTTTAATTCCGGAATTTAACGGAGATACAAAATTACTTAGTTTATTTATTAGAAAATGTGAATTTGTTATACAAAAGTTTCAAAACAAGATTGGTTGCCAACAAAAGACCTGGTATAAAACCTTTTTTGTTAAAAGACAAACATTTCTTAAATAAACATAAATACTTTCAACATTTCACTGATTCAACCTTATACAAGTAGTGCCTACTATCTACGTATGAGTAGGTATATCTAGTAATTTATTTAGTAGAAGCCTACGGTATAGGAACTCCTAGTTAAGTCATTACCTAACGTGGCTGACGGTAAGCCTAGTCATTAGCCATAATATATGAGGTCTGAGACCAAAGCTATTTCATTAAGAAATAAATTGCTACACGACTAACTGCTTTAAGTACGACGATTAATTATTAACGTAGATTTATAATTAAGTTGCTTTAAACACTAATCGAAATACATCAACAAAGTTTATAATAGATTGTTTTTTTGTCTGACGTGTCTCCTTGTGTGACTGTAAGCTTATTTAACTGGATCAACCTTAAAGCGAATAGAATATATCTATAGTAATGTAAAAACTTTCTTTCCTATTAATTCATGGAACATTATTATTATGACGTATATAAATATGTATTTGATATATATTTTACGTATTAGTGTAAACGTTATTTTGCACTTTCGCCTGAAATTGTTTAACCGCTGCCGTTTAAGATCTCGTAATTCAAATCAAAAATACTTTATTCAGTTTAGGCCCTAATAAGGCACTTATGAACGTCAAAGACTACTACCGGTTCGGAAAACAACCCAGTCATCGAGAAGAACCGGCAAGAAACTCGATCGGGTACATTTTTTTTTAACATATATTTCTAATATATTATACAACAATGCTTTTAGTGGATGCACAGAGAGGAGTCAATTCCAGACATCACTATCATTCACATACTGATCCACTCTATAATATCCTTTTGAAACTAAAACCCGTTTGACATGGCGCTTAAATTTACAGTCCGGCAAATCGGTAACATGCTTTGGGACTTTATTGTAGAACCTAACACTATTACCTAAAAAACTATTACTGGTTTTGCTAAGTCTGAAACACGGGACCACCAGTTTATTACAGTTTCTAGTATTTAGATTATGCCGGTCTTTAACTAAATTCAGTTTCTCAAAGTTTTTCCGGACATACATTAAATTATCAAGAATGTATTGGGAGGGCAGAGTTAAGATACCGAATTCCTGGAATTTCGTTTTTAATGATTCGCGAGGTCCCATATTATATATTGCCCGAACTGCCCGTTTTTGTAATAAAAATATCGTGTCTACCTCAGCAGCCGTACCCCATAGCAGAATGCCATAAGACATTAAGCTATGGAAGTAAGCGAAGTAAACTAACCTAGCAGTGGCAATATCAATAAAGTATTTTTGATTTGATTTGAATATGGATGTACCTCAATGTATGTGCTATATTGATATTGCCCGAGTGCCTTGCACAAAGATGTTTATGTTTAATTGAATCATACTGTATTTATATACAATTATACAAAATAAGAAACACAGTATTTACTTGAATACAGTGTATTTAAACCTCTTTTATGAGTATGCACTGATTTAGTGATGTAGTGGATGATAATGAGAATCATATAATTTTTAGATCTATGCTCATGTTTTCTTTATTTTTTATCAACACGTAGATTTATGTTTATTAACTCAAAGGAGCTTGTTTGTAGGAATTTGCCCAAACGAAAGTCGTACCCGCAGCCTGTTTAATTTTAAGCACTACTTTCAAACACCATAAAACCTGGAAGCGGTAGTAATGGGATTTTTACTCTATAACAAATTATCTTTAGTATCACGTAAGAATTGATTCAATATTCAAATTGTTGTTGTTCTTGTCGCATATTCTTAACTTCTTGTCTTTTCAAATTATTTATTTAATAAATTAAAGTAAATGAAATAATTACTTTTTATTAAGACATTAATTTATTTTATATTTCTTAACTTTATTAAATATCTTCGGAGCCTAAAGTCTTTCATATCTTGAACCAAAAAGAGAACACAGTCATATATTTTCGTAGTTTTGATCGTAATGAAGTGACTGTTGAATTGGACGTATTCTTCTCGTAACGTTAATTTACTTTCTAGTGAAAAATCGAAAAACGCAAATTTTGAGTTAAATTTTCTATTGATTAAAAGAACGATATATAGCAGTAACTAGCCCGCGTTTAGTTACAATATGAAACTTGACATGAATGAGTTAAGCTGATGCATATTCATGGTACATTATAGTAGAATGAATAGCATAAAATCCTTCTTAATGAAACCAACATCTAGGAATTGCAACTTTCGTGGTGATAGGTCAAAAAACGGTGTTGGAGTTTATTTATTTCAGGCTAGCTGTGCCCGCAACTTAGAGCATGTGGATTTTTTTTTCTCGAACTGACTACGTTATTGGCCTTTTTAGAGGCCTCTACAGCTTCACCGGACTGTGCGCGTGGAACCTGACGTAGTCACTAATCGAGTAGTTATCTGAATGTACAAGTCTAATTACTATGTACTTTACTCTCGTCCTTAAGTTGCGTCGTCATTACAAATACAATAACTTTTGATAGACCAAACCGATTTTAATGAAACAAAGACTAAATGGTACTCGAAGATATGCACTTTCTTCACTTTCTCAGTGATCTGTGTTCAAACAAACAGACAGACCAACAGATAGACACAGACATCTCTGAAAATGATTGAAATGTATTTTATAAGATATTCCTAGACACCTGCAACATTTTTTTTATAATAATCAAAAAATATTTATTTATTTATTTATTTATTTTAGGGTTGTCAACATGACAATACATTAGTATATAAAAAAAGTAGAACTATTGTAACACATTATAAATGTAGTCATATTTAAAGACAACCACGGCATGCTCCAACAATAAATTAAATATTAATAAAACAGAAGATTAAACTATTTTACATATAAAAAAAAAAAAAAAATTACATGATAATACAAAAACGAGAAGATTGAAACAGAAAGAGAAATATAGGAAATACTGAAAAAAAATTATAACTGTGTCTTGTGAAGAGACTGATATGTCTCTATCGTTGTTTTGAAATGATTAGACAAGACATAGACATAGACACGTTAAATTAACATTATTATTACATGTATAGATTCTGAAGTAAACACATATTTAAATTATACCTACAACAATAGACTTTCGAATTTCGATTGCATTTCAGAAAACTAGTTCAATCAATGTTTCCGCGCTCTGGGAGTAATAAAAAAATGACAGCGCCCAATTCACTGTGACCTTTCAATTAAACTTAATTTAGGAAACGCCCTCAATGGATGAGGTTCACGCGTTACTGGACGGTTGCTTTTAATACCTTGTTACTTGTGACTCTTCGGTAAAGGATTTAATGATTAAGATGCGATTAATGGACGCATTGTTTAGTGTTAAATTGTTTTTCTTTCGCTTCAACGGTTGGCACCTTGCAGCTAAACCATTACTGGTGCATTTAACGTGAAGCGGATAACGAAAGAGATTTTGAAATTCGTTCATATTGAACTTACTTACTTGCCTACTTATAGTAGGTACGAATTTGAACGTGTAATATTTTTCCTCTATGATGTTTATTTGTTAAGTTAAAAAACCATTGGTCATGGTATTAAAACTTTGTTTCGAAATGAAAGTCTAAACGGAAAAATTAGCTAAGTCCATTTTTAGGGAAAAACTAGCTGTCATTTTTTTTGTAGTTTGTGCCCACTAAAATACTCAATTCATAATATGACTATATAAGGCAAGTATAAAATGCGTTGTTTCACATTTTTGTTGTTGTTGTAATTCTTCTTTAATAGTGAATAGCTAACTAAGTCCGTGGCTTGACCACGTCGGTTATTATTATTATGAGGCATATTTTATACAGAAAATAAATTCAAATACATATAACCTACAAAATTTTCTTTCTAAATCGTTCATTGTAAATGTAATTCATTGTAAATTGTAAAAAGGTTGCAAAATTTAAATTGTGTCTCCGGTAAAGTTTTGTAAATGTGACTTAGCCACTTTTTTATATATTACACGGGGTGACGCATGACCTCAGTGTCACCTGATGCAAAGTGAGGACGAGGCCTAAGATGTAACGCGCTCACTCAGTAAATGTTCATTCCCTCTTCTTTTGAAGATTACTACATCATAAGCATCAGGAAAAAGAGACGCAGGCAGCGCATTCCACTCCCTCGCAGTTCGCATAATAAATGACGAAGTGAAGCACTTCGGATTAAGGGTATGTCAACCGCAAATGAATGGAGGTCTGTACGGCGTCTGGTAGTCCTGAGATGAAATGGAGACGGTGGAATTAGTTCGTGCAGATCTTGTGCACATTCAGCAAAGTGTAGCCGATAAAATACCACAAGACAAGCGGCTCTACGCCGATGCCCAAGTGGTTGCAGTTTGGCTGCTATTAGTGGTTCGTTACCGACAAGTCTTCAAGCTCTGTGATCGACGGAGTCTAGGAAGGCCAACTGGTATTTGGCTGTCCCAAAGGCGGCAGCAATACTCCACACACGGCCTTATCTGCGATTTATACAGATTAAGAAGCTGCTCCAGCGTAAAGTACCGCTTCACCCTGAAAAGTATCCCCAATTTTTTTGCAGCCATTTTAGCCTTAGCCTCAGTCGAACGTCCATAGTTGAGCTTGGCGTTTAAATTTATCCCGAGGAGCTCGAGGTTATCGGCAACGCTTTTTCCTTTTAGCCCTTCAAATGTTAACTTTATATTTTATTTTTATATTTTCATGTTTGACTTTATTATTAAAAAGAGTAATAAATTTTATAATATACTAGCTGACCCGTGCCCACTTCGTTGGGCGGTAATAGGCATTATCAAGCTACAACTTTTCTCTAGAACTCAATCATATATATCTCATAATTAAGGCAGCGTTCGTAAGAAACGTTTTCATTCGACCATTTTTCTCCGACTCCCCAGATATTACCCCCTACAACGTCACAAACTCACAAACTTTACCTCTTTATAATATTAGTATATAGATTATAGCACCTGCCCGCGACTTCCTCCACGTAGTAATAGTTCTCTGTGCTAACGCTGACACAGCAGAAGCTCTAAAAAAAACATCTCGATTTTGAAACATTTTTCATCTGTGCTCAGCTCCTACTGGCCTTAGAACTCAATCATATATCTCTCATCGTTAAGGCAGCGTTCATAAGAAACGTTTTACCATTTTTTCTCCGACTCCCTAGATATTACCCCACAAACTTTACCTCTTTATGATATTAGTACAGATAATATAATTAGTTAATAGCTTCTGCCCGTGACTTCGTACGCGTGGAATGGATATTTTACGCTAAAACGCAGCGGAAGCTCTGAAAAGGAAAAAATACCCCGATTTTGCAACATTCTTCATTGCTGCTCCGCTCCTATGGGTCTTAGCGTGATGAGAGAAATAAGTTTCAATTTAAATGTACATGGACGCAAGCGGGTTGCTAGTAATTTATAATGATATCTTGCACCTAACTCGGCATGCGTTGTATGTTAGAGTTACACAAAAATAATGTATGCCACTATTTATTAAAATACAGACGAGGTCGCGGACGGCTGCTAGTAGAAAATAAAAACTGGGAATTAAAACAACGTTCACATTCAATATCGAGTTTATTTTAACATCAAAATTGTACAACATTATTTAATGGTATTTATACAATTATTTACACATTACAAGTTAATATAAATTACTAAATAACTATTTACATTTTAATATTAAAACTAAATTTGGCATGTTTATTACAAAGACTTCAATAATCAGAGTTGTTATTAATAAGGTGTAAAAATTTTCATATTTGACGAATCCAGACTGTTTTATTTCAATTTATTAATGAAATAACTATGTAATTAAGATATAAAATAGTCTTTTTAAATAAAGGTTTTTTATTTATTTACTATTTGAATTGACATTCTGCAATTCTTACATGATATTTCGTCGTCTGGTAGTCGTGGTGGTATAGTGGTTTGACCGGTGGAATATCAACCCAATGTCTGCAGGTTCGAACACTATCGTGTACCAATGAATTTTTAGGAATTCGTGTACATTTACTTATTTAAATTGGTAACATTATCGGCTGACGGTGAAGGAAAACATTGTGATAAAACCTGAACCTGAGAAACGTTCTTGTGGTACTCTACCACTGTATATGAAAAATATAGAGGATTTCTCAGAGTTTGAAATCGACAATACGTCGTATACTGGTGTTGTGATGCCCATGCCTTCCTTCGAGAAGAGGCCTATGACCCTGCAGTGGGTCTCTTACAGGCTGATTATGATATTGAATATATGATGTCATCATTTTTAAAGACACAGATGTGGACGAAATTGCAGGCAGCTGCTAGTATTAAATATATTCAGAATTGAATTTAAACATTTCTGAACAAATACAACGCTAACGGATTTCTTCGATATTTTATTATGATTGTAGTAGGGCTTTCAATGCTATTCTGTATAGTATTTATTGTTATCGTCGCTAAATATTCATCACTGTATATCTTTTGCACCGTCACATGTATTCATATTAAGCTGGTTACACGTCACCATAGAGCAAAATAAAGAAGCTTCAAACTTACTTTAAATAATGAGTTATCTTATTGCTTTTTAAACTTATACTACACCCATAAATGTCACAACCACAAGGGAAATTTATAGAATAGTATACATTTATGAATATATAAGAACTTACATGAATTTGTGATCACATTTATTGATATAATTCGCATTCGGCTTGGAATAAAGACATGTGTGAAAAGCCAACCTTATAAGAGTGTGGAAAGACTATCCTACAAATACAAGTAACAAGGAGGTATGAACTACATATATTACCTTATTTGTATTCGTTCAAGTGTTATTAAAAAAACATCTTTAGTACATTATATTTGATTTAAAAAAAATCACGTTTTTACGTAATTGTTTTGAAGTTTATTTAAAAACTTCTGGGAAGATATAGTTTTACCTGGTTTTGTAAATAAAAATTACTTATGTCTTTATTCCGGGGAATGTACAATATACTCAGTAAATTAAAAACGAGAATGGTGTTTTTGATCTATTAACAAATATACGTCTATGGTTGAAGTCTAAACACACATTATAATTATTATCTATATATTAATACGTGAAGCCTAAACTTTGTATCCCTTTTTAACGGAATTGGGCGAACGTATGAACGTGAAATTTGGCATAGTTAAAGTTTATATGGAAGAGAAGTGCAGAAAGCTATTTATTTTGTATAAAATGCATTAGAAGTACATTAAATTAATTAAAATATGCATTACTCATACTAATGCTTTAATTTTACACAACATATACATGTAACACATGTATGTAACACATGTAAATAAAAAGACATTTTGACATCTGTCAATAAAGGACTTCAAAAAAGGTTGCGAAGGAGGTTGCTATGCTCGGCTGTATGTATTATTTTACTCTTACGTTCCAATTACCCTTTTTCATTATACATTCAAGAATGATATTACAACATACAATTATTATTATAATATGTATCCCTTTAAAAAATCAATGAACTATGGTCGAATATCGACCACTGGACGCCCACTAGTAAAGTATAAACACACAATTGTTGTGATTTTTACAATCCTCGATTTTGACCTAACCATTATAGTAGAAAAGAAAGAAATATCTGTCTATTTAAAAGAAATGTACAATAATCTTAAAATATTTTATTTTAATATTATATTATTGTTTTCTTTTTGAGTAACTAAATATACAAGAGCTATGTTAAAAATAATGACTGATTTGTGAATATATTTTGAACACTATAGTAAAAATATCAATAACGTAAATCGAAATTGGCCTTAACAATATATCATTTCAATGAATGCTTTACAAGATATCACAGTTTTAAAATTAACCGCAATAACAAAAAAGTTATTTTTGTGACAAACTTTACGAAGCTGTATGAGTTTGATAAACTATGTGTTAACTGTATATATGTTGTTTATGTGTCTTTTTAGTCATTTCGAGACTCGTAACTCCACATTAGAACAATATCATAACTGGTCTCTGTATGGCGATCATTTAGAGTTTAATTGTATCTGATTGTGGACGGATATAAGAGTAGAGGAAGACCGAAAAAGGTATGGATGGACTTTGTGAAAAACGATATGTGCGTAAAAGGTGTGACTGCTGAGATGACATTTGACAGGAGAGAGTGGAAAAGGAGAACATTTTGTGCCGACCCTACTTAGGTGGGATAAGGCTAATGATGATGATAGCCTTAGGCTGCATTAATAAATTAATGTTATGGATACTGTATGCTTATTTACTACATAAAAAAACTTACGAACACTTAGTTTTATAACTCGTCCAAAATTGCTTTTTGGGGGTCAAAATTATGTCTTATCTATATATACACAAAAAAAGTGTCTAATTTCCTTCTGGTAAATCTTCGAAATGCTCTTAAAATTAATACGTTGACTGCCAACAACGAGATATCTCATGGTCTGTGAACTTGGTCAGGAGGTCCACTACTAGTTATCTCCTCCTTGTTTTAGTTGCCATAATTGTACAGCTACAAGCAAAGTCTTATTACGTGATTATAAAACTAGACAGGTAGCTTCAAGAAAAAAAATCAGGATTGGATTACATGTTGCGATTTGGTATATAATTACTAAGTTTCCAATATAACTATGAGATAATTCGTACCACGTTTTTCTTACAAAAACACCATCCTTTCGACTTCTGCATTATTACTATTTACTATAATTACAGTTTTTATTAATATAACATTATTTAAACAGAACAGGCTTCCCAGGTCAGCTTTGTGAAGAATCCCGTGGTACTGAACGTGATCTACAGACAACCTTCAATCTATATAAAACACTTAGTTCTCATTAGTGTTGCCCAAAACAGGTCTTGCTCTTGCGATCTTGGTCTTGTTCTTGTGTTTTTGCAAGACCGTGAGATATGAGTAACAAAGATGCAAATAGTTCTAATCGGTGTAGTGGCAGTTGTAGCATTCGATCTAGACATATGAATTTTTAGATATAATTTCTTCGTCTCGAATCCTTATTTGTAAATTATGCCAGCATGAATAAATTTAAGTAAAAATGAAAAATACAAACACTTCAGGTTTAAAAAAGGATCTACTATCTTTCCATGAGAAGGAATTGCAAATTTATATTCCTGTCAATATTATTTTAAATTCTTTTTCATTATGAATTTGATTAGACCTAATAGGTGGTAGAGCCATGCTGGAGCTATTACTGGTTTCAGCATGAATGGGTTGGCTCACCCGCCATACTGCCACCCTCTTACAGAACACCGAGAGCGCTGGAGGGCCCTCTTCCCCCCCCCCCCCCCCCCACACAGGCTGGTAACGCACTTGCGACTCCCCTGGTGTAGCAAGTGTCTATGGACGGTGGTGATCACTTAACATCAGGTGACCCAACTGTTCGTTAGCTCCTATTACTTTAAAAAAATAGGCCTTACTATCTCTATGTAAATATAAGCTCAAATGTACCTATCTGTTGCATTGTTCCAACGAGTTTAATAAATAGCAATAGGCAATAAATAATTGAAAGATTTGCAATACTTGCAAGACTCTTGCTGCAAGACCAAAACTGAGGGCGCAATACCAAGACCAGGTTTATTGACGCAAGACCAATACTAAGACCAAGTCTAGTCTCGTCTTGATCTTGCATTTGGGCAACATTAGTTCTTATAAAACAACAAATACTATTCTTATTAGAACGAATACACGGGCACTGGCTAGTTCATAATAAAATCGATGTGAAAAACCTTGAGATCGTAATATATCGTAATCGTATATAAATCAATTATTTTTACTAGCAAACAGTTCATTCGTAAATCACATGATCGTCCACAGGCTAAGTGCCACAGTGAAGTATTTTTCTAAACGCCTTCCGGAATTCAGGATTGAAGATGGTATAGATAACTGGGTTCAGGAATGAGTTAATATAACCCAGCCACGTGGTGAGGATGAAAACCGTCACTCCTGGTGAGTAGTTCAAGTTGAATTTTGAACAAAGCGCGTCGAGAACGGAGCACGTGAAGAATGGGGCCCAGCAAAATAGGAAGACACCTGGAAAGATGAAGTTTTTATCGTCGTAACGGTTCTTATTGACTTTGTCGAGTTGCTTGAAGCTTTCAAATACTCCAATGAGGTTAAAATTTTGGTCAAATTAGATTTTAATCCATAGTGAAGTGGCACATACTCCAAATTGAATAAGACCATCGATCACCTATTGAAGTATAGTGATAACTTATTTAAAAAGTCAGCCTGGATAGCTAGCACACTTAAGTTGAAAATCTGTGCACAAGTACCTTCTGTTGTGTTCCGTTAGTTGCACTTGAGAGGCAGTCTCCTCTAGTATTAGTGTATTTACGACCTTAGACCACATCATTCCTTTAACATCAGGTGAGAATGTGGTCAAATGCTAAAATTTATAAAGTATAAAACAAGACGAGTTTGTGCTTAAACGGTAACCTATAAAAAGATGTGAAATTCAAAGATTGAGTTTAACGAATTTGAAAATAAGTAGCGTTATCTCGACTTCTTCTAGTGATGCCTTTACAATTGCTTATGGTCGTATTGCTGAGGTAGGTTTCCGGTTTGTTTTAAAATTTTCAGGTACTATTTTGTTTCAAGGTATACTAAAGCCCTTGCAACTAATCTCTCAATCGGATCTCTGACCATATCTTATATTTGAGTACTAACATTTCGTTGGTTAGTTTAGTTTAGTTTGGTTATTGCGGATAAGTGAAGTGAATGGATAATAATACTGTAGCGAGCGTATAACTAGTCTACTATCCTAAGGAATAGGATAGTAGGCTAGTTCGTTCAAACACTCCACGAGCGATAAGGAGTAATTAAAGAACAATGGGATAAAACACGCCCTTTTGAAATGGCCACACACGATGGCCAATCGCCGTGCTCAACGCGTCAGCGTCATAATCCCTCGTCCGACAGAATTATTATTAACAATTATAACCTATTTAAGTTAATGCACTTGTACCGCACACGCTCTTGGAAATAAATCGTCGTATGCTAAACTTGTATGTTTGCTTCCATACCCTCGAGTTGAAATAAAATTCAAATAAATAAAAATCTCCCTGGGAATTTCTAACCAGGGGCCACCATCTTGTTAGAACATTGAAACTATCACAGTACATTTATAATGGTATATTTTAATGGTGGTAGAGCCACGCTGAAACTATTACTGGTTTCAGCATGAATGGGTCGGCTCGTCCGGGGTAGTACCACCCTCTCATAGAAAACCGACGTGAAATAATGGTGCTTGCATTGTTGCGTTTCGTTCGGTCAGTGAGAGCGCCGGAGGCCCACCTCCCCTTCCCTCTCCTCTCCCTCTCCCTCCCTTAACCCATCCCCCCAAAGGGTGGCAACGTACTAGCAACTCCTCTGGTGTTGTTAGTGTCCATGGACGGTGGTGATCGCTTAACATTAGGTGACCCACCTGATTGTTTGCCACCAATGACATAAAAAAAAAAATTACCTACTCGACAATGGCAACAATAATCTAAACATTGGTTGCCAAAAAATAAATGAAGAAGTTGAACTACAAAGTTGATAAAACATTAAAATTGGCAGGTTTGGGCACAACGCTCGAATATTTACCCAATACAATTGCGAGGGTTTGGGTAGCTTTCTTCTCCTTTTTGGCGAATGACTTGGCTCGCATTTTCCCAGCTCTATTCGCCCTGAACATGGTGAACCTTGCTGCTGATGCTGCACTCCTGAACCGTCTTCGAGGTGTCGAAATAATTGAATTGCTGCTTAAACGGCTCAGCTTTTTCCTGTTAATATTTGTGGCATATTTAATTAGGCTATGATCGAATATTTTATGTTTGATAGATTTATTAATAGTAGTAGTCAGAATTCGACCATAATTCATTTAATTTTTAAAATTGAACTTTATTACGATTTTCTGTTAAAGGCTTATAATACCTCTATAATCAAAGATTTCCCTATGGCTCCTCAGTTAATTTGCCTCTTTTTTCAAATTATATAAAAATAGAAATAAAGATGTATATTTAAAAGTAAAATTGTATTAAATATAAAATTGTATTAAGTATAAAATTTAAAAAATCTTGCTGTCGATTATTTTCTAAACGGTGTTGACGTATGTAAATGTAAATGTAACGCATTTGGAAATATGAAATTTAAAAAAAAAAAAATTTTTTGTCGGTCTGTATGTCCCTCTGTCTGTTTGTTCCGGGTAATCTCCAAAACGGCTCCACCGATTTTGACGGGAATTTCACTGACAGGTAGCTGAATTTACAGTGGAGAATTTACAATGCTGTCTCCAAAACGGTTGGACCAATTTTCACGAGACTTTTACCGGCAGATAGCGGACATCATAACAAATAATTTAGTTTATTTTAATTTTGACGAGCTATTAACCGTAGCTTCGCCCGCAGTGATATCTCCAAAACAGTTCTACCGATTTTTACGGGACTTTCACCAAAAGATAGCGGACATTATAAAAATAAATTTCGTCTATTTTAATTTAGACTAGCTGTTAACTGTGGTTTCGTCCGCAGTGTTATCTCCAAAACGGTTTGGCCGATTTTCATGAAACTTTGACTGCCAGATAGCTGACCTTATAGGAAGTAATTTAGGTTATTCTATTTTAGACTAGCTGTTACCCGCGACTTCGTCCACATGAAATTTAGCATAAAATATGTTGTTCACTGTAAACATGTATGTAAGACGTGCGTTTTACTGGACTATGTGAATAAATATAATTAAAATTCATATATCTCTATCTATGTATGTAATTTGAATTATATTGTCTTTTTGGTCATTTTCGCGGCCATTTTTTTTATTTACCTCGCTTTCGTCTACATAACTCAATAACCATAGTAACATATAAGTATATTGTATCGAGTTTAATGAGCACTATTTAAATTGTCGAATGTTAAAAATTGCTTAGACAGGTATAAAGCCTTCTTGATCTATATTTATTATCTATACCTTGATTTATATTTATGCAAGTTTTCAAGATGTCCGCTCATTGATTGTCTTCAATTAAACATTATAATTATTAATAGTAATTTTGAAGGTATAAGCGGTCTTTCTAATAAGATATTGGACCATAAACGTATTAGTTATTCATAATAATATTATATCATTATAATAACATTTTTATGTCATAGTTTCATTAGTTTCTTATAGTGTGTAAGTGAGCACTGAGGTAGTTATATGGTAGGTTAAGGTTCCAAATATGTTGCTAGTGATAAACCTCATTTCACACACTGTTAGTATTTTTTTTGTATTTATTGATTATATTATATATCTAATGTATACGTTACACGTTACTGTAAGTGGCGTGCGTGTCGTACTTACAATTGTTTTAAAGAGCATTTCTATAATTGTACATAGTCTCACAATTTTATAATTCTTTAATATAATTTTAAAAATCGCGGATCTGCGGGTACTACTTGTTTATAAATAAAAACGTATTGATTATAGCCGATTTATTTGCAAACTCATTATAATGTAATGCAAATGACCAATTAATTAATTGTAGGCATAATGAAGTTTTTATTGGTTAGTTTATTCATGCCTTCCTAATTATTTTGTAAATTTTAACGTAAATTGTTATAAAAGAAACAAATAAACAATTCATCTATACAAATATTATAAGCATTAAGAGATTATTTGTTAACATTGGTATTAACAGTCGGGTTTTGAGAAATGTCTTTGCAATTTGTATATACTTAATAAGGAATTTATATAGGGTTATAAAATATATCTAAAATCATACTACGATTCCTACAAACTAATTAATTAGCATAGGAACTGCAGGGCATCATTTCATAAACTATACATTTATTATATACTATCTGTACCCGCAGCTCCGCACGCATTTTTTTAATTCGTATTAAAGAATTATAGAACTGTGAGGCTATGTACAATTACAGAAACGCTCTTTAAAGACAATTGTAAGTACGACGCGTACGCCACTAAAAGTAACATGTAACGTGTACAGTAGATATATAAATACAAAAAGCGTGCCAAATGAGGTTTGTTATCAGCAACACATTTGGAACCTTAACCCACCATATAACTACCTCAGTGTTCACTTACACTGTATAAGGAACTAACGAAATAATAACTTAAAATATTATTATTAAGATTTACATTTACATTACATTTAATATATATTGCCATTATTATAATTAAGATTTTGTGACTATACAAAAAATAAACGCTTGTCTGTTCCGCAACAAATTGTATTATGGAACACTTTACGTAATACGTTTATAATCTAAAATGTTTTTAGGAAGACTATATCATTAATGTTATTAATAATTATAATGTCGAATTGTAAACAATAAGCTGATAATTATTTCCCGTATTAAAAATAAAGAATGAGTTGAAATCTTGCTAAATTTCATGCAGACAAAGTCGGGGGTAACGGCTAGTCTAAAATAGAATAACCTCAATTACTTTTTATTAGGTTCGCTATCTACCAGTGAAAATCCCGTGAAAATCGATGTAAATGTTTTGGAGAAAGCACTGTGGGCGAAGCCATGGTTAACAGCTAGTATAAACTAAAATTGCTTCAATTACTGTTTATAAGGTCAGCTATCTATCAGTGAAAATTTCGTGAAGATCGATTGAACTGTTTTGAAGATAGTACTGCGGGCGACGCCACGGTTAACAGCTAGTCTAAATTAAAATAGACTAAATTACTTGAAATGATGTCCGCTATCTGCTGGTGAAAGTTTGGTGAAAATTGGTTTAACCGTTTTGAAGATAGCATGGCAGACGAAGCCGCGGTTAACAGATAGTCTATTTAAATTTAAAGTAGCCTAAGTAACGCACTGTAATTTTTTCTACCTGCCAGTGAAATTCCCGTCAAAATCGGTTCAGCCATTTCGAAGATTACCCGGAACAAACAGGCTGACAGACAGACCGACAAAAATTTTAAAAATTACATTTTTGTTATCAGCAGCGTGTATACTTTCATACCCAATCAGTGAAATTTTTTTATTTTGATATTACAGACAGACACTTCATTTTTATTATATGTATAGAATAGATTATTATGATTGTACAGATGAAATTTACTTTATTACCAAAATGTGTAAGTACACATTTAGTAAACACACAGTAAGTACTAACTGTAGTATACAGTAGTCCGGTGAAGCTGTGAAGACCCTGCCGGGTCAATAGCGTAGTCAGTTCGAGGAAAAAAAAAACTGTAGTATACGGATGCAAAAAATATATCATTATTTTATTATTTTTAAATATTAGTCTACGCTTAGAGGTCTTCTAGAAGAATTGACAGTTCGGCTATCAACAGCTTTGTCACATATATTTTTGTAGTTAGTAATTAATGTCTATAATTATAAAGTATGCATTGAAATTACGTTGACGTACGTTATTTGAAATGTTGTACCAAAGACACAACTAACTAGACAATGTCTTACCTGAGTTCAGGTTTCTTGGCTGGTTCAGTCTTTTCTACTGCTTTATGTTCGTGATTTTTCTGTTCTTGTATCTTCTTTTCTTTCTGGACTGGAGAGCCTGGCGGTGTATGCTCTTTAGTTTCTCCATCGATATTGGATGGCGCATAACCCGAGTCGTTGTTCGTGTTTGGATCGACCATTGGTATCGGTGACGCCAAATTTGCCATTATTCTGTCATAAAAAATCATGTCTATTATTTTTTTATAAAGTGCCGTGAGCACTGTATTAGCTTATTCTTAAATGTAATAAATGTAGTTACTGTGATGGTAAGTAGTAGTAAGTCGTGCTGATTTAGTGGTTTGACGGGTGGAATATCATTCCGATGTCCGCATGTTCACATCCCGGCATGTACCAATGAATTTTTAGGAAATCGCGTACATTTACTAATTTAAATTGGTAAAACAATCAACTGATGGTGAAGGGAAACATCATGAGGAAATCTGAATCTGAGAAATATTGTTATAATACTAGTGTATATGGGAGAACATAGAAGTGGATTTCTCAAAGTTTCAAATCACCAATACGTCGTGGGCGCTCGTGGTGATTATACCCACACATTCCTTCGGAAAGAGGCGTATAGCCCTGCGGTGGATCTCTTACAGGCTGATGATGATGATGAAGTTACTTAGACTTATTTATTACCTTGTGTTTGATGGTAAACATTAGTTCCAAGAACAAAATCGCTTGATTACTAGAGATACGTCGGTTGATCACCAAATTTCAAGTGTAAGTGTGCCGCTATAGCGTTTGGGTACTTTCGTATTAACGTAAGTGGTTAGGTTAGGTTAGACTTGGAAATAAAGACAGCGCGAGTAAGTACCATCGTTTGTTCGAATTGATAGTCACAATCCAGTCAGAAACAAATACCGTGTCCTATCATAGTAGTACTCGAATCTAAGACTTTTTTTTCGGTTATTCTTAACCGGTTTAAAATTTATCAGGTTCCCAATTTGGTTGAGGTTTTTTTTAAGTTTGTTACTTCAGTAGTTCATTTTTTTATACCATTATAGTGGCAAGCAAGCATGCGGGTCGCCTTATGTTGAGTTGTCAGCGCAGCCAATGAATATTTACAACGGCGGAGGTGTCATATCCGTTGCTGACCCTTCAATATCCTAAATATCATTTATAAACCAATTTCGAAAATTCTTTTTTTATTAGACAGGATATATTTTCAAGAGGTTTTCATTTAATTTGACCAGTATTGTCTCTTGGATTTCGAAGATACAGCAGAGAACGCAAAATGGAATAGGAAATCTATAGTACTTAATTAAAATTTGTATATTGATATTAAATAGACCTTCTCAAAGGCCGGCAACGCATCTGTGATTCCTCTCGTGTCGCAGGTGTCCATGGACGGCGGTGATCACTTATCATCAGGTGATTCGCATGTTTGTTTGGCGCCAATGGTATAAAAGAAATTAGTAGGTTTAGAGTAAATATTTATGGTTGTTTTTTTAATTATTTTTGTATTAACAACTAATCTTCTAGTAGTTTATACCTGCCAGTGTCAATTAGGTGAAGTTTTTTGTGATCATTTCAATGAACTAACAAGATGCTGGCCGTCTTGTTAGAACTTTCCAGGGAGTTTCTGTGGCAAGTCGTAATCCATGCCCGGTGGTATTATTTTCCAACACTTAGGCACAGTAACCAAATTATATTACGTAAAGTACCACCAATATTAATAAATACAGAGCTAAATAACACAAGATTATAAATTAAAAAATCCATTACAAGATATTCCAAGATCCCGTCAAGAACAACGAAGCCGGTTTTATCCATTGTTACAATTTTTACTTTATTTCGAGTTAGACCTTGACTTCTGATTTAAGATAGATCTTATTTTAAGTTTTATGTAGAAATAAATATTCGAAATAGCATTCGTATTTTCGTAACACACGTCGCAGTACCGTCCAATAATAACACAGTAAAACATATGTATATATGAAAACTTAAAGCTAAAGAAGAAAATGGAATACAAATTTGCAGTACATTAAACTTATTTTCGTTTGTCGAAAAACATGATAAACCGATTATCATGCTCGGGCCCACATCAAAGCCCTTTGATGTCATCTAAGCGTATTAAAGTTTTTGTAAGCAAGTTTACCTTAAGTTATGGGGTTGTTCAACCCAATAGAAAATCCTTTGAGCTGTGCTTTTAAGATTTTGGGAATATAATTCGGTTCTTCAATAAATTACATATGAGAGCAAATAAAAAATTTACTATCTGCTACTGCAACATGTAGTGAGCCATACCTTATTTCCATGTATTAACTGATCACTCAAAAATAACTATAAAGAATGGTCAAATCCAATTATCTATCTTGGTCTGTACTTACCATCAGAAAAATTACAAAAAAAAAAAATTAATTTTACAAAAATTACAATTCTAAACTGTGAAAAATAGAACTGATGAAATGATTCAATAAAAAAAAATCAATGTAGGTAGTTAACTTCGGGAGCACTTCGGTTGACTTTTTAAAAACTACAAGTCGATGTCAGACAATTTATTATAATAATGTGGATATTAGACATAACTATACTAACTTAAAACTATTACAGTCGATTTGAGACTTTCTATTCTACGTGTATATCCTACGAGAGTCGATTCAAGACTTGTATCCTAATTTCTTATTCTAATAATGTTACAAATGCTGACCTAGCGTCTATCTTACATCCCGTATGGGGAACGCCAGGCAAGCTTAACGTAGTTTAGGCATGTGTAGAGGGTCTATGGGAATATAAGTAGGTTCTGAGCAGGTGCTTATGAACGTCAAAACAATCACATAGTAAACAGGCCAACTGTCGAGAATTATCGGCAAGAAACTCGATCGGGTATCTTTTTATCGTACCTACATATTTTATAGCAATGTATTATATTTACGATCATTTTTAGAGGACGCACAGAGAGTGGTGTCCTTTCCAGACAACATTATCATCCATTACTATGATTCCCTTCTCTCTCTTAGATATCAAAATCAGCTTGATTCGGTGATTTAACTTACTACCTGGTGAATTGGTAATATGCTTTATGACTTTATTGTATTGGTTTTGTTGAATATGGGTGATCACTCTATAAAAAAAAGAGTATTTAAATTATGAATTAATAATGGCGAATAATGAATAAATACCGAATTTACGATCTTCAATTACACATCTAAACTATATAAATTGATCAGGTAACTATTGTTAAATTGGTATAAGACATGATAAGACACGACTATTATATTAGATTGGAGCAACTATCGTATACAAGGTGTAACAAGTGGTATATTAATTATTGTAGTATTGTGTTCCGGTATGAATCGGAACATTCGAGAATCTTACCAGTTGACATCGATTACTAACGACTCACTGCCGTTCTGTTGTTGATTCTGTTATTTTTGGATTGTACTGAATTTAAAATCAAAATCAAGAATACTATATTTAATTTAGGCGTTTATTGGCCCTAAGAAAGTGATATGGCGCTTATGAACGAGAAAGTTACCATTGGTTCGGACAAATAACTCAGTCGTCGAGAAGAATCGGCGACAAACTCGATCTGGTTTATGGTTCCTGATACATATTTTTACAAACGTAGATAGTTACATTCGTTTTTGGTGAATGCAAAGAGGGGGGCGTCGATTCTAGACGTCAAAATCACAAATCGGTAGTGTTTTAGGTCTTTGTTATAAAACTTAACACTATTACCTAAAAAAACTGTTATTGGTTTTAGTGAGCCTCAAACATGGAATGACAAATTTCCTAGTATTTTAATTATGTTGGTCTTTTACTAGATCCAGCTTATCTAAGTGTTTGCGGACATACAATAGATTATCAAAAATATATTGGGAGGGCAGTGTTAAGGTACCAAATTCCTGAAACAGTCTTTAATGATTCGCGGGGCCCCATATTATAAATTGCCATTTACCATAAGTCACAGTGTAGTCATTATGTCGTGCTACTGTAGAAAATATCACGCCTATGTAGCGGCCCACTGGGTATAACAAAACATACACTTTTAATATTATATAACTTGCCTTGAGAAGGAAAACCATATCTGATATTCTATAAAGGTTCTGATTAATTATTCATGCATAAAGGAATTAAAAAACGTCCAATTTTATGTTCAAGGGGCGAATAAGAGGCTTTGAATATCAAATCAATTTCGATATAAAATATAAGACATTTGAAACATCGATTGAAATGCTTCGCGGGAGTGGAAAATTGATGGTATACAATTTATTTGATAGAAAATTGTATTGTACTAACTTCTAATAAGGTTTTCTCAGAGATACAAAAGCACCACTTAATCATTACCTAACTACAGGCTAAGCTTTGATTTATTGTAAGTATTAGCCATGCAAAATATAGCTACTTTGATGTAGTTATATAGCAGTGAAATTCTTTTTACCACTGCTATTTCTCTGTCAATAAATCTATTTAAGAGAACGTTTCATTAACTAGTTTTCGTAAGGTCATCTATTGTTTTTAATATGTATTATTTCCTTTTCCTTATTCCGCATATTTTATCTATACTTTCGCACGCTATTTATGATCTGTGTATTTTATACAACCCCTTCCTTTCTAAAAAGAACGGAACGCCAATCGCCGCCTTCGCCGTTCTCTTCTTCGTCTAGCGATTTAAGAGACCGCATGCAATCACGCAACGAAATATAACTATTGAGCTATATATTTCATAACCGTTTCACGAACCGGGACTATTTGACAGTGTGTTGTGTTGTAATTGTGGTGGAATCGCAGAACCAGCCAAGACATTCTTTTTTAATTCTTTTAATTTCGAAAGGACATATTACCTTATGAAAAATGAAAAGTTAATGTCTGCTATAGCAAAATTAGTTATGAACTAAATTAATTTATACTGTATGAAAAATAGCAGTCATGCATAAAATACTCCATGCCTAATGAATACATAGTTTTGCATGATTTCCGAACAGTTTGGTTTTATTTTCGAAATAATATACTATAAATTAACTGATCTTATTCATTATAATAACAATCGTGACACATTAGGCTCAAGATCCAGTCTATTTAACAATCTTTATATACATAATTCTTCTGTCCGTGTGTATGTGACTGAACTCCTCCTAAATGTCTGGATAGATTTTGGTTAAAATTATTTGTGAGTATTCAGATGGATTCAGGAATGGCTTATAATTACAATTGGACCTGATAGGTGGCACAGCGCTTGAATTTTAGATTTTTTCTTTTATCAAAGCAGGATAACGTCCGCCGAGCCCGCTAGTATTCCATAAAATGTATAAATTACTAGCCTCTGTCCGCGACCTTGTTCGAGAGCAATAGTTATTTTGGGTTAACGGTAACACGCAGCGGAAGCTCTCAAGAGGAAAAAAAAACCCCGATTTTGGAATATTCTTCATCAGTACCTCGCTCCTATTGGTATTAGCGTGATGATATATAACCTATAACCTTCTTCGATAAATGAGTTATATAGCATTGAAATAATTTTTCAAATCGGACCAGTCTTTATCATATTAGTATAGATTGTATAGATAAATAGTGATTTTAATATTGTGTTACTATAAAACTTACAGGCCAGTTTCTTCCACAACAGCAGCAAGCATGAACCGAGCTGACCTCGTATTGGCCAGCTCTTCAGCGTATGCTCCCATCTCTGTCTTACCAAAGCTGAAAAAAATGAGAGTGCGTTTAAGATTCCACAAGAAATTGTATTATATAGTTTATGTTATATATATACGTATATATAGTGACTTTTTAAATATACAGGTGCTTGTCCAGTGGTCAACTTTTGACCGTTAAGATAAAAAAGATTGTTTATTAATAATACCAAAAGCTCGTCAATAGATACTAAACAAAAAAATAATAACGAAAATTGACTGAGAAACAGAGGAGAGAGATGTCCTTAACCGTTTCCCCACTACCTATTTATATATAGTTTTATGCAGAAAAGCCAAATACTTGGTACGGATTTAAGTCTTCAATTATCATGAGATATAAGCAACATAACTTTTATATTATTTTATGGTTGGTATTTACTAGCCAGATTTGAATTCACAAATTTGAAATAGAATTTTGTGATCTTAGTTATATACTAAAGATTTGGATAGTATGTCGGTTAGTCTATATTTACGTACTTATCATCATCATCGTCATCAACTTCTTCATTACTACCGGATGCTGTGTTCGTAGGTTTGTCGTCTTGTAGCACTTCTGTCAACCTTTGTGTTTGAGCCATATTCTCAATCACAACCGCTGCACTACCACTTGATACTGCTGATCCTAGGGCTGCCGAGGTCTTCTTTGCAGTACGCTGCTTCTTGGCTCTTTGTCGGATTGCCTAAAATTTTATTGGGAAAATAGTACACTTAGGGATGCGTATTGTTCTTTACTGTTGCTATATAAACCCTGAATAATGGATAATATGTCTGGTAAATCATGATCTGGTAAATCTTTCATGATTGATAGACAAATTGCTACAAAAGAGCTCGTCTTTGTCATTGTTAAAGAAAAATTTACTAATCTCAATGCATTTAACGGACTTTGAAATTGCCACGACTCTCTGACCTACATCGAAATCATTACTGACAAATCTTTGTGATCTTATTATTTAAAGTTTATACAACGCGTCAAGTGAAAGAGAAGTGACTCGTATCAAATTGCGACTACTCCTACCTCCCATTATATTACTAATTCTAAATATATTTGTGCGAAAACAACAAAATTAAAAATATGTATATATTTACCTTAAATATGTTGTAATATAGAAACATCATTATGATACAAGGTATGTAGAAGGAACCCAACGAGGAGTATATGACATAGTCTGTATTGTTGAACAAGCACTGATTCGGACTTCTATCTGGTGTGTTGTTAAGCCCCAGGACTATGGGAGAACCGATCGCCCCGGACACGAGCCACGCTATTCCAATCATCATCCATACTCGAGCGTTGCTTTTGTGTTTCGCGTATTTTATAGGCTGGGTAACTGCTATATATCTGTGGGCAAAGTATGGATTTAAAATATTATAGCTTAACTCGGTTGAGTGATGTAGATTGAACTGTTGAAGCACCATCGTTTTTTGTTGCAGAACATTGTGTTCTGGTAATAAGAGTACTGGTGCCAACATATTGTCTTTACATACATACAGTAAATGGTATGTCAATATTTTATTAATGTTTTTAATCTTATGGTTTTTTTTCTTCATAGGCTTTAGCGTTTGTATATGGTCTAAGATGGTAAACATGCTGAACCTAAAGGGAGCTGACTCTCAAGTGCAGTTGCCTGAACACACCAACAGGTGCTTGGCGACAGATTTTCAACTCGAGGGTGATAACTAACCAGGCGGACTTAGAAAAAGCAGCCCTACCGCCATGTTATGGTTTCACCATGACATTTTCCTTCACCGAAAGCTCCGACTGGGTTGCTAGGATTCGAAACTATCCTCCTACCATCAACGCGATGTCCGAAGACACTATCAACTAAGCTACCATCGCTTTGCTTTCTGTTTTTTCGTTTATCATTTTGTTTTCTTTCCCAGGGTTTAATTTCAGCTTTTGATACAGAATTAACTTTCAAATTTAAAATACTCAATGTTTAATTATTGTATAAATTAACTTTTTATATAACTGTATTCGCGCAAATAGCGTTGTCAAGGGCTCCACACCAAGGGATCAGACCTAGGCTTGAGCCGCATCCGAAGGGGGCCTGATCTGGTGTTCGGGAGCGAAATTTACCTTCAGACCACGGTGGCATGATGGCTATGGTTACGCAGGCGTGAGCGTGAACACGCTCTGTTTGAAGAGACAGACTGGTACTGATCGTCCACTGCGGTTATTATATCAAAAGGATCGGTAAAAATACGTCGCGGTCGTCCTTTATAACGCGAAACCTCAGGTACAGTTTCGTAATTCGCAGCGGATACCACTAACAGACTGGGATGATTCGCGACTTTTTCAAAGTATGTAGTGGTGAGTGACTTTACATACGCCCAGATAGAAGACATTTCCAGATCTCTGTGGAGTTCTTTATTCCGGACGTACAACAGGACACCGCTCTCTTTTCGTAAAAAGTGGTTTGGAAGAGTCTATGACTATTTAAAGTTGTATTCTGACATATGTGCGAAAACAAGAAAGCTACATGTTGGAAAAGAGCGAATACAAGTCTTATACAACGTAAGCTTGTGTCCGAGGGGCATCTTGCTCTTGTGATAAACTAATGGATGGAAACGACCCATGACCATAGATAGCGGCCTTATTTCGTACTTTGTCGACATGATCATTAAACGTTAGGCGTTTATCTAAAGTCTCCTAGATATTTGACTTGCTTGATCCAAGAAATTCCATATAACCTGATGGTCTCAATTTTGCGTTCGTATATATTTGCTTCTATACGCCATCGAAGTAACTCATCATCGAGTGTATTTATGGCGTCACTTAGAACTTTCGGATGCCAACCGGTAGCGTAGATGACTGTATCGTTAGCATAACAACTTACCTCGACCTCCAAAGACCGAGGTAGATCACTGATAAACAGATTGAAGAACGAGGGCGCGAGAATGGTACACCTGAGCGTATCGGGTGAGGCGGGGACATTTCACCATCCACTCTAAAGTGGAAAGTCCAACCCGTGAGATAGTCGCGGAGTAATCGCGAACTAATCTGTCGGGTACGTGAGACTGAAATAGTTTATGAACAAGCCCTCGTGCCAGACCTTATCAAAGGCCTTGGCGACGTCGAAGAAGATTGCTATTATGCGTTTCAGTTTAGGTTTCTTCGGATTCAGATTGGGACTCGGATCTGTGTTAAATTTAGCAAAGATGTACTCCATGAGACGGTGTACTTGATTCGTACAAGAGTGTCCAGCGCGAAATTCAAACTGCTCAGGTGGTAATAAATCTAACTCTGAAATTGAGACCTGGAGGCGATTCAGAAGGAGCCACTCATATAGTTTACCTAGTGTATCTAAGAGACTGATAGGGCGATAGCTTACGGGAAGAGTACCTTTTATGCCGGATTTGTTAATGCCTATAATTACGACCAGATGACTGGAAAGTGACCCTGGGACATGGCCGCATTGAAGATGCAGACCAATAGGGCTATGATGTGGTCAAGAAGAAGTCTCAACACTTCGTTCCTGATCCCATCAGGACCTGGAGACTTCCTAAGAGTAGTGTGGTAGAGCCACGCTGAAACTATTATTGGTTTCAGCATGAATGGGTCGGCTCGCCCGGGGTAGTACCACCCTCTCATTAGAAAACTGACGTGAAGTAACAGTGCTTGCATTGTTGCGTTTCGTTCGGTCAGTGAGAGCGCCGGAGACCCATCTCCCCTCCCCTCTCCCTTTCCCTCCCCTAACCCTTCCCTCCGAAAGATGGCAACGCACTTGCGACTCCTCTGGGGTTGTTAGTGTGTATGGATGGTGGTGATCACTTAACAGCAGGTGACCCACCTATTCGTTTGCCACCTATAACATAAAAAAAAAAATAGTGTAAGCTTTATCAATGCGTTTAACACGTCTTTATCTCTCAACTGTAGTATTTTCCAAAGTTACAAATAATGAAATATAATGATAAATTTCTTCTATTAGAAGCTTAAGAAAAGCAAGGAGTTATTTAAAATACAAAAGTATGACCTCGAGACCGTACAGGTATCTGTAGGCTGGCTTGATATTTAGTGTACCTAGAATCGAATGTGCTGTTAAGCTGAAACCTTGTACGAAGCCATTGTAAACGAGTTCATAGTATGTAAAAAGAATACCTAATGGAGCGCGCATAGTCACGTGATATCATTTACAAGTCAGTGGTTCGTGACAACGTGGTACCTCACGCTTTCCACTAATTTACCTTGACATGATATTATGTCACTCATTAAAACTAGGTACACAACCTTTGTATCAAAGCTTGGCTAAATAATTCCTGTTTATGAATAGCAGTAACAGTCGCGAAATCATAATCTATTGACATTTATCATCACTACATATTATTAAACAAAGTCCTTCGCCGCATCTATCTGTCTGTCTGTTCGCGATAAACTCAAAAACTATTGAACGTATTTTCATATGGTTTTCATGAATAGATAGAATGATGTACGCGGAAGGTTTTATTATGTAATTTGTCAATTTTTTTTTATTGGTTGAAATTTAAAGGATGATTGTTCGAAATGTCGGAAAAAGTCAAGCCGCCTGGGACCTATCGTCGAAAACGCTGCCTAATCCCTTTGCGATATAACAGTACAATTGAGATAATAAACGAAGTTTACTAAGTCGCTGTTTCAGCTAGTGCGAGTATATAAATCTATCATCGAGATAACTACAAGGTAACTGCATATAAACCGACTATGAAAGCGACTACCCGAAACGAGTTATCGTGAGAAGCTTTCCACCATTTGTATGATGATTGTTGTTTCGTTTAAAACAGATGTCCTGCGTTTTTGCTATTGCAATATTCACGGGTGGTGCTGGTTAAGTCATACTACATTCAGGAGAGTGTACGTTTGGAAATTGATAAATATTATAAAACAGAATCATTCTTCGTGTCTGTATATGTATTCCCTCAATTCTTGTAAACTATTCATCAGATTTTGATACGGTTATCACTGTCGTTGACAGACTTTCTTCCTAAAAGTAAAATAGAGAAAATTTGACGTATTTTAATGAAGCTCTAGAAAGGTGTTGTCGGGTGCTTACATTTATAAAGTTAGCCAAATCTTATGAGATACATACTATGTTACAGAATTATGCATCTGAAAATTGCCTATAGATAAGTTCACAATGGTATATGTCTGTCTCCAAAGGATAACGCATTATAATCGTTTTTATCTTTTACATATTATTATAAAAACGATTGGTTATTTGCGATGCTATTTTGAGAAATACAGTATTAACCACTATCCCATTAACCCCTTGACTTTCCTAAGTAAAGGTTTAAGCTTCATATAAACGAATGTAGACTTTATAATGCACTAGTCAACAGACTGTGGGCAGCATAAGTTTAAAAAGAATACCGTACTGATTACAAAAGTTGAAAAACTTGAACAAAAATAAAGTATGTAATGTGATATTATAATTTTTATAATTTAATCCTTAAAAACGTGTTCAACCATTTTGATATCCGTGTCTTAAAAAAGCAGCCGAAGGGTTAAACACGTTGGTTAAGTTGAAACAAATTACACGTCACAGCATAAATAGGAAATAATGAATCATTTATCATCACTACATATTATTAAACAAAGTCCTTCGCCACATCTATCTGTCTGTCTGTTCGCGATAAACTTAAAAACTATTGAACGTATTTTCATACGGTTTTCATTAACAGATAGAATGATGTACGCGGAAATTTAGTATGTAATTTGTCAATATATTATCACGGGTGGTGCTGGTTAAGTCATACTACATTCAGGAGAATGTACGTTTGGAAATTGATAAATATTATAAAAGATAATCATTCTTCGTGTCTGTATATGTATTCCCTCAGTTCTTCTAAACTATTCACCGGATTTTGATACGGTTTCACTATCGTTGACAGACTTTCTTCCAAAAGGTAATTAGCGAAAATTTGACGTATTTCATGATGCTCTAGAAAAGTGTTGTCGGGCGTTACGTTGATAAAGTTAGCTAAATCTTATGAGATACATTATGTGTTACACGTTAGGTAAGTTGAAACAAATTACACGTCACAGCATATAATTCGAATGAATAGGAAATAATGAATAATAATTTATATACTTACGAGCTACAAACTAAGCTGTGTGAAGTTTCCTACGTACTCTCTGTCTTTAATTAACTTTACATGTCAAAGCGCCAAAACTTGGACTTAAATCTAGTTTCTCCTATGTAATAATGTAAGTATTCTGTCTTATAAGTTATATTATACTTGTGTAAATTGAAATTACTTACGTGCAATGTTTTTATTGTTTCTGAGGTAAGTTACTTGGTCGCACCAACGGTTATATTATATCAGAGAGTAACGCGCTATTTTAAATAACATAGCATACTGATTGACCTATTGATTCGTTACGATTAAAATTTCAAAAATTACATTTAAAACGTTGATAGCTCAGTATCATTGAAAACCTATGAGTGGGAGTGTTTGTTACAGAACCTCGTGATGGAATCATACTATTGTGGTAAATCTTGCTGTCCACCTATAAGCTGAAAATCTGACATTAAACATTTCTATGTGTATTCCGGCAGCTTTGTTTGAGAGCCAGTCCCTCCCTAAGCTTAGTGTGTTTACCAACTTAGGCGACGTTGTCATTTAATATCAGATGAAATTGTGATCAGACACTTTTGTGTCACCTAAATATTCTTTTACGTAATCTTCGTTCCCTGAATGTATAAAATATAATTTCACTTGCAGAGCCACGTTGTAGCTATTACTAGTTTCAGCATGAATGGGTCGGCTCGTCCGGGTTAGTACCACCCTCTCACAGAAAACCGACGTGAAGTAAAACTGCTTGCATTGTTGCGTTTCGTTCGGTCAGTGAGAGCGCCGGAGGTCCACCTCCCTTCCCCCTTTCCCATCCCCCGTTTCCTATCCCTCCTACTCCCCTCCCTCATAAACAGGCTGGCAACGCACATGCGACTCCCCTGGTGTTGCTAGTGTCTATGGGCGGTGGTGATCACTTAACATCAGGTGACCCACCGGTTCATGTGCCTCGTTTTGATATAAAAAAAAATATTCCTACAATAATTCAGTTTGCTTTTCAGATTTCTTTACGGTGACAATGAATTTTGTAAATTGATTATTATAAAAAAACAACACTTCTAACAGCTTTGTGTGCTCTAATGGATATTGGTCATCTCTCGCAAACAGTACATTTTTTCTGAGTAAAACGGACCCTATGCAATGATGTAACTAAAAAGCTGACTTACTTGCATGATATTCTTTTACAATACAATTTGACGAAAGTCTTACGCATGTCTTAATTGTTGAAGTCTATGATCAAAAGAATTTTAAAAATGGTTGGAGTTAAGATAATACGAGGTATGGATAGATACTATAAAGAGTCGGATGTGAATAATAGATTAGGCAGGTGATAGAAGAGAGCGCAAGAGAGAAAAATGTTGTGCCAACCCTACTTAGGACGGATAAGGGTAAATAGATCTGTGAAGTATAACATTCATACTCTCGCTTATTATGAAATTTATACATATTCACTCAATTCAATCAACACAATAATTAAAATGTTTTTATTAGAAAAAAAACAGTGCGTGTATCGGCGTGTACACGCGGACAAAATGAAAGGTCTTTGGCTTATATGTACTAAATTATATATATACTAGCGGGCCCGGCGGACGTTGTCCTGCGCTGATAAATAATATAGAGTACTTATATACTTAAATCTTCCTCGTGAATCACTTTATCTACTGGTGGAAACCGCGTGAAAATCCGTTCAGTAGTTTATGAGTTTATCGCGAACAGACAGACAGACAGACGCGGCAGAGGACTTTGTTTTATACTATGTAATGACGAGAAAGCTCATAGACTATATATCATACGAAGTCCTGTAGTATAAATACTTAACTATATATTTACTCATTTTGGCATACTACTACACCCAGAAGGCGTATACATACTTACGCATACACACAAATACATACCTACCATACGTTTCACGCATAACGATTTTTTTTCCCTACCGTGCCATATAAACTTTCACTTTAAAATCTTCGTTAGTGTGAAACTCAGGAACATCCTTACTTAGTTGTTTTAAAACATTCTATTAAAGTCAGTGTATTCAAAATTCAACAATATTAACAGATACGTCATCAGGTAGGAAGGGTGAAATTCAAACAAAATTTAACTGTGTAATGTTGCCAAAACTACATGCCACATAAGAGCAAATTTCAAGTGAAACGGTTTCATACGGTTCATATTAAGTCTGAAATGGTATGTGATAATACATGTTTGGTTATACGTAGGTATGAATGTTATAATTGAACTTCCCTTTGATTCCCTTTGATCATCAGATCTTGTATCCTTAACCCAAGTTACTCTTATACGTTATCATGTTCATCAAACGAAGCGTTAAGAGGATTTTGGATATAGTATATATGTATTCGTGAAATTTTACTTACAGATGTTTAAAGATTACCAGAGCACCAGAAATTATAGTACTAAATATTTTTATCTATCTATATAAATAATAAGAATGTGTAACGTGTAATGTGTCTAACGTGTCTCTACTTTTAGATTTATGTGAAAAAATTGTTGCACGTGTCTAGGTAATAAAAGGTAATAGGTCAGGGGGTGTTGCGGAGCTTGCTAACGCAACCCCGGGACACTCCCATAGTGCGGCGGTGGTTGTCGTGGAGTTTTAGCCGGTTAAAGTCGCCGTATGGCACCACCCCTGCGTGGCATCACAATGGCTGGTGGTCGGTTCAAGTCAGGCTCTCCCCCGAGGGCCTGACAGTCCATGATGGATTTTTAATAAGTAATAAAATACATTAAAATCATTTTTAGAAATCTCTGTTTGTCTGTATGTTTATATGAACACGCATCACTGCTAAAGTTCATGAAGAAACCTTTTCAAAAGTACTACGTTCATGAAGAAGCTTTTTCAAGAAAATCATAAAGCATATACCTGAGTAACATTGAATTACTCATTCATTAAAATCAGTCCACTCTATCAAAAGTTATTGTAATTTTAATGACGACGCGATTTAACTACGAGGTAAGAGTGGATAAGCAAATGGACTTAAGACATTCAGGTGATTTTATTAGTCACTTTTTTTTTAATGGTTACACGCGGACGGAGTCGCGGGCATAGTTAGTTACGAATAAAAAGAAAGAACTGACACACAAACGCATTACGCGGTCCAATCTCGACTTACGGAAATCGACCCGGCAAATCTGATAACTGGACAAAGAACTGCTAACGACTGGTTCAAATTAGGGGTTTATTAACCACTGAAGAGTTATTTCATTACTTTTCTATTGTGCTTACTGGTTTGAAAAAAGTCCTGCCTTATGTTAATCGGAGATGTCATTTGGATAAAATTGTTCACACATAAATGAGCTCATGCCAAAAATGCCAAAATACTAAAAAAGTTGACATCCGAAGAGTTTTTTAAATGGAATATTAGCCTTATATTATGGACTTTAAGAGTTGAATCTGTTTGTAATGTCTTGAACGCGTAAATTTCTGATACTATCTGTCGCTATATTTTTGTTTACATTTATAACCCCTTTATTTATTAAAGAAGTTTAGAAGTTTATCATCACGCTACAGTCTGTAGAAGCAGAGAAATTACTATACAAAGTGTAGATTAGAAACTATACTAAGCGAGAATTAAGTTAAAGTGGTGATTAATTTTATAGGATAGTGTCTGGGATCACCGGATGTTTGGAAGGCCATTGAAAGCCGAACATTACTGAGAGAAAACGAACTGTGAATGCATATGTCAGTGAAGTATGCCGAATTGATAAGGCGTTTGGTCGACTTCCTACTCCCATATACGAAATAATCGTGTTATAAGTAATTTTAAAGTTATAAAACTAAACGCCAAAGGATCGGTGAGGCACTACTAGTAAAATGGATATAAAATAATGTATTGAACAAATTTGTCGTGTCATTTGGATAAAATTGTTCACACGTGAATGAGCTTATGCCAAAAATGCCAAAATACTAAATAAGTTGACTTCCGAAGAGTTTTTTTAATGGAATATTAGCCTTATATTATGGACTTTAAGAGTTGAATCTGTTTTTAATGTCTTGAACGCGTAAATTTCTGATACTATCAGTCGCTATATTTTGTTGACATTTATAACCCCTTTATTTATTAAAGAAGTTTAGAAGTTTATCATCACGCTACAGTCTGTAGAAGCAGAGAAATTACTATACAAAGTGTAGATTAGAACCTATACTAAGCGAGAATTAAGTTAAAGTGGTGATTAATTTTATAGGATAGTGTCTGGGATCACAGGATGTTTGGAAGGCCAATGAAAGCCGACCATTGCTGAGAGAAAACGAACTGTGAATGCATATATCAGCGAAGTATGCCGGATTGATAAGGCGTTTGGTCGACTTCCTACTCCCATATACGAAATAATCGTGTTATAAGTAATTTTAAAGTTATAAAACTAAACGCCAAAGGATCGGTGAGGCACTACTAGTAAAATGCATATAAAATAATGTATTGAATAATAATGCCTCTCACAAATTTGTCGCACAGACACTGTCCTGTACGTAGCCTAAAATTAACAATTAAATTTATAGAATTAATATAGGTGGCAGCAGTCTCTTCAATAAGTTATTTTAATCAAAATATTACTAACTTGCTTCGCTGGTATTAATAATAATAGGTTTAATCAATACAATAGAATCCACGGAAACAGTACATTTTTCCCAATTAAAGGTAACTTATGTCCTCTGCAAAATGCAAAATTTCATGTTGATTAGTCGAGTAGTTAAGGTGCGAAAGCGTAACAAACAAATTTACTTTCGCATTTATAATAGAAGTAAGGATGCAAGATGCCCACAATTTTATCATAAATATCTCATTACTAAAGTGAAACTTTTTTCCATCGCCTCAAATTTTTTGTCTATCTATCGCATGTCGCATTACATTCGGCGCTCGGTCGCGGAGTAGGAGTCAAGTGATAGGCGCTCGGCAGACCAGCCACCGCCAATATGGCGGCGCTCATGACTCAATTCAAAATAATTCAATGTTTGAAATAATTATTGTGCTCAGTTTTTAACATATGTTTATCATATGAACTATTGTATTTATTATGTATTCCATACTCAAACACTCAAATAATTTACCGTAAATTTTCAGTTAAATGCCTACAAATATTCATAAAACTACACAATAGAAATATAGCGCGTACTGAAAGGCGTAGCAGGTACGACAGTTAAAATTATTATGCAAGTTCTCCGAGCGAAATACACCTTATAGACAACCCTAGCATACAGAATAAGAAAAAGTTTAACTGAAATAAGTATAACAAATAAATCGTTGTATTAACCCAGCTTTAACTGCCGGATGGCGAGTACGTGACCTGTCCGCTAAAAGGCCTAAAAGGCCTTCCTCGCGACGTCGGAAATGTTCTCGGTGACTGAACCAAGGGTTTATGTAGGGCATTCTTTTACGGTTTAGCAATAAAAATCTCTTCGGGCACGCAAAATTATTTAGATTAAAAATCCTTTCGTGTACTGTTATTAGCATTTTTAGCGTAAAAAAATAACATAATGAGTTTTTTACTTTTACTATTGGGTGTTTTTTTAACGTGGCACGACAACGTGAGCCCATTGTTTTTTATTAATGATGGCGTTATTTTGGGGGTATCTATCATGAAGTAGTTGAATGGGTGTTACTTTGCACTTTTTTCTTTTCTTTTTTTATGTTTTACAGATACGCGCTTAGCCACGATCTCACCTGATGGTAAGTGACGATGAAGCTGACGATGGATCGCGCTTACCTGCTAACTGCCTGTTCACTCTACTCTTGAACACTCCCAAGTTGTATGATGACGGGAAGACAGACGCCGGGAGTGAATTCCAGACCTTAGCCGTACGTATAATAAATGTGGAATATAGTGTAATAATTTTCTCAGGCGTTATTAAAACTCAGCTCGGCTCATGGTAACTTTATATAAGCTGGACGACCCCAGAATGTTTTTTTTTTTTTATGCCATAGGTGGCAAAAGTACAGGTGAGTCACGTGATGTTAAGTGATCACCACGTGCGATCACACCAGAGGAGTTGCAAGTGCGTTGCCATTCTTTGGGGGGAAGGGTCAGGGGAGGGAGAGGGAGAGGAGAGGGGAGGTGGACCTCTGGCGCTCTCACTGACCGAACGAATCGCAACAATGCAAGCACTGTTACTTCACGTCGGTGTTCTGTGAGAGAGTGGTACTACCCCGGGCGAGCCGGCCCATACATGCTGAAACTAGTAATAGCTACAGCGTGGAAGTACCACCTTCCAATGTTATATGGTTTTTTTTTACTGTGACACGGTAAGATGACTGCACTTTGCCTGATGGTAAGCACAGTACAATCCAAAAACAATGGCGACCACCGAGTGACACACTATCCATCGCCGGTCGCCGC
>MU160142.1:0-49280 GCA_015888305.1 Antheraea pernyi | reverse complement strand
ATAAAAAAACAGTGTAAACCGCCGTTATGTTCAACCGTCAACCAAGGAACTCGTTTTTAATTATTTTGTTGTTTTTGTTACTAATATTTCGCTATCTCTCTATTACTAGTTTCGGGCCAACTTTTTCGGATTCGTGGCGAAACGATAGGGTGGCAGGGTTGGCAAAATGCCACGGGGCCCCGACCCAAGAGGGCCCCAGTCCAAGAGGCCGCGAGTTCAAAAATAGTTTTTTACATTGTACCCGAGTATTTTATTTTATTTGAAAAGTATATTTTTATAAGTTCTGCTTACAATCCAAAGTAAGACAACTAAGACCATAATATAATTTCATGTATATTTTTATACGCCATATTTGAATGGCATATTTAATTATCGCGGATTATCGTTGGTTTTAATCGATCCTTTTTATTCCGGCACCAAATTTGATACCTAAAAAACCCGACGTTCCAGTTTCCAGACGCTGTGTAAATGAAATAATGTAATTCTCTCTTCCTTTACGTTTATAATATTATCTCATTTTCTTACAATATTTGAGTATTAGACACAAGATTTTGTGAGTAGTTTGTAGGGACTGATTAATTATTTATTACAGTTAATAATATCATTACATAGTATAAAACAAAGTCCCCTACCGCGTCTGTCTGTCTGTCTGTTCGCGATAAACTCCAAAACTACTGAACGGATTTTCAAGCGGGTTTCACCAGTAGATAAAGTGATTCATGAGGAACGTTTTGGTATATAATTTGTCAAGGATTTTTTTATAAACAGGGACAACGTCTGCCGGGTCCGCTAGTGTAATATAGATTTTGATTGAAATTATTTATTCATTGTCAGGTAATTTCCTCATGGACTAGAGGTTTGAAATTTTGGTTAAAACTGGTGATAATGTGAGAAAATAAAAAAATAGGACGGAACGGAAGAAAAATAGTTTGATATATTATTGATAGTTATAGTCGTGGTGATCGAGTGGTTTAACCGGTGGAATATGAAGCCGAATAAAATAGGTTCAAACCCAGGGAAGGTACCAAGGATTTTTTCGGAATTCAAGTACATTTACTAATTTAAATGGGTAATACTATCGGCTCACGGTGAAGTAGAACCTCACAAGGAAACCTGAACCTGAGAAATGTTCTAATCTAATACGAGCGTATGTGGGAAAATATAGAGCTGTGGATTTCTCAGGGTTTGAAAACGTTAATACGTTGTTGGCTGGCGTGGTGGTTTTTAGAGGTGGTAGAGCCATGCTATTACTGGTTTCAGCATGAATGGGTCGGCTCGAGGGTAGTACCAATCTCACGCAGAAAACCGACCGTTTCGTTCGGTTAGTGAGCGCGCCGGATAACCCACCTCCCCCTCCCCCAAACACAGGGTGGTAACCCACTTGCGACTCTTCTGGTGATGCAAGTGTCTATGGACGGTGGTGAACACTTAATATCAGATGAATCATCTGTTCGTTTTCCTCCTATGATATATATTTTAAAAAAGTGGTGATTATGCCCATACCCTCCTTGGGAAAGGGGCCTTAGACCCTGTAGTGGGTCTCTTATTGTGGGTTGACGATGATGAGGTAGAGATATAACAACTTTCCTGTTTGTCCTGATACAATCGAATGAAAAAAAAATCTGAAGTAAACCTCAAATCCGTTGCAAAATGTCACACATACAAGACTAAATAGCAGTAAATAAATATTAACATAAGAAATTAATATACTACGTATTTAAAACGAGCTAAGAGGTATAAGATACTATATCTTAGCCTCATAAACATTATATTGTAGGGACTGATTAATTATATATTAGAGTTAATAATATGTAATATAGATTTTGATTGAAATTATTTATTCATTCTTAGGTAATTTCCTCATGGACTAGAGATTTGAAATTTTGGTTAAAACTGGTGATAATGTGAGAAAATAAAAAAAAGGACGGAACTCTTCTGGTGTTGCAAGTGTCTATGAATGGTGGTGAACACTTAATATCAGATGAACCACCTGTTCGTTTGCCTCCTATGATATAAAAAAAGTGGTGATCTTGCCCATATCGTCCTTAAGAAAGTAGCCTTAGACCCTGTAGTGGGTCTCTTATGGGTTGACGATGATGAGGTAGAGATATAACTACTTTCCTGTTTCAGATACAATTGAATGAAAAAAAATCTGAAGTAAACCTCAAATCCGTTGCAAAATGTCACACATACAAGACTAAATAGCAGTAAATAAATATTACCATAACAAATCAATATACCACCTTTTTAAAAGAGAAGTATCAGATACTATATCTTAACCTCATAAACATTTATAACCTCTTTTTAATGGTCATGAAACATCGCAATCCTGAACTTTTAATAGCTATGAAGTATTAACTTACAAGATTTAAACGAAAAACGTGGGATCAGGGATACCTATAATTATAAAAAGCGTGGAGAGTCGATATCAATGAAGAAGAAGAAGAAGATCGCAATGGAGAAGAAGAAGAATATAATTTGCAGTGTAATAAAATTGTTGCTAGAACTTTTCACAGTTTTACCGGACTACGTTTATAATTTGTTGTGTACATTATTCATACGCTTATTATTTGTTATGTGCATAGTAAGTTTTTTTTTTTAAATACTTTTTAGAAATATTCTCGAATGTATCCAAAATTCACAATTACACGTTTTCAGAAACACATGTACGAATTTAGGAATATGTCTGCGAGATTACTATATACGTTTTGGTTGGTTTTAGAAATGTGATACATTTTTAATCAATAATTATTAGTAGCCAATCAATTTAAAGAAAAAAGCTAATTTATTCAGCTATTAGTCACTTAAACAGTAATTAAGATATCTACATAAAAAGTTGGTTTTGTGTTTTCGAACGAAGTTCCTTATTTTAATAAGCTTATGATACTTATACTATAAAGTGTCTCCTGTAGTTTAACCCTTGAATACATATTGTTGCTAATTGTCAACATACAGCTTGGTGTTATATTTATTGAAAACCCTGAGTGTGTCCGTTTCTAAAAGCATTTTAATAACTATAGAAAAAATGTAACTCTTTTTCTGTGTTATATTCATAAATAATACGAGAAATCCTATACTAATATAGATAGATCGCGAATTGCATGTATCAGGCAACAGCCAAAGCCGAGGTGTGCCGCGCACCCTTGAGCTAGTTGTCAAAATAAAATCGGCTGAGTGCCTTAAGCGGTCGCCTTAGTAGTCCGGTAAAGCTGTTAAGACTTTGCTTGGTCAATAGCGTAGTCAGTTCGAAAAAAAAACCTATGCTAATAAAAATACGTGACAATTTGTTTAGGTCTAAAATAATTTTAGTAGTTATCTAGCGGGCCCGACAGACGTTATCCCGCCCTGATAATAAAAATAAAATCTTGACAAATTATACACTAAACCTTCCTCAAGAATCATTTTGTCAAGTGGCGAACCGCATGAAACCGCATGAAAATCCATTCAGTTGTTTTTGAGTTTACCGCGTACAGACAGACAGATCGACGTGGCAGAGGACTCTGTTTTATTATATGTAGTGATAAACGCATATTGTTCCCAAAAGTCTACATACAACGTTTTATAGAAATAATACTCAATCTGATTTTAAATAATAATCGGATTTTTTTAATTTACTTTTTACTGTAATCTGTGGCTACATTGCTTTAAAAAACATTAACGTTAAAAATCATGAATTTAAGGATTAGGTTTTTTACATTGTCTCTGACACGGTAAACACGCTAAATCTAAAGAGGACTGACCCTCAAGTACCGTGTGCCGGAACACACCAATAGGTGCTTGGTGACAGATTTTCAACTTGAGGGTTATAGCTAGCCAGGCGAACTTTGAAAAATCACTACCTGGTTTCATTACAATGTTTTCCTTCACCAAAAGCTCCGATTTAGTTGCTAGGATTCGAAACTACGTCCATCGACACCGTGTTGCAATACGCTATCGACTAACTACCGGTTCCAATAACGTATCTATAAAAAAAAAAAAAAAAAAAATTTTTAATTTTTTTATTAATGTCATCTGATGTTAAATAAGAATGTGGTCTGAAACGGTAAACACCCTAAATCTAAAGAGGACTGGCTCTCAAGTGCGTATGCCGGAACAAACTAACAGGTGCTTGGTGACAGATTTTCGACTTGAGAGCTGTAGCTAGACAGGCGGACTTAGAAAAATCCCTACCACGCTATGGTTACAATGTTTTCCTTCACCAAAAGCACCGATTTAGTTGCTACGATTCGAAACTACGTCCCTCGACACCTTAGATTATTGAGCCCGGCCGTAAAACAACACAGGTGTCCGAATATGATTGGTTACTTACCTATCTACAGAGATGGCGACCAAGTTGAATATGCTGGAGGTGGAGCACGTGACGTCTATAGCGATGTAGCAGTCGCAGACCACCGCCGGCAGACCCCACACACCGTTGAACTAGACATACAAATATTTCATTTATGCATTTTCTCCAAGTTTCTATGGGATTACAAGTCATAACTGTACTAATGACATCATCATCAGCCTGTAAGAAGCCCACTATAGGATCATAGACCTCTTCCCGAAGGAAGGTATGAGCATAATCACCACGTCAGCCCACGATGTACTGGCGATTCAAGCTCCGAGAAATCCACAGTTATATGTTTTCCCACATACGGTGGTAGTACAACAACATTTCCCAAGTTTAGGTTTCCGCACGATGTTTTCCTTCAGCTGATAGTGTTATTAATTTAGTAACTAAGTAGTGGTAGAGACACCCTGAAGCTATAACTGGTTTCAGCATGAATGGGTCGGCTCGCCCGGGGTAGTACCACCCTCTCATAGAAAACTGACGTGAAGTAACAGTGCTTGCATTGTTGCGTTTCGTTCGGTCAGTGAGAGCGCCGAAGACTCATCTCCCTTCCCCTTCCACTTTCCCCTTCCCTTCCTCCTCCCCCCCCCCCACAGACTGGCAATGCACTTGCGACTCCCTTGGTGTTGCAAGTGTATATGGACGGTGGTGATCACTTAAAATCAGGCGACCCACCTGTTCGTTTGCCTCCTAGGATATAAAAAAAAAAAAATTAGTAATTGTACGCGAATTCTTAAAAATTAGTTAGTAGGTAGGTACATGCCGGGGTTCGAATAGGGTTTCGGGATCGGGTTGATATTCCACCGGTAAAACCATTAGAGCACCACGATTTATTTTTACTTACACACAATTATTATTGTTTACATTACAAATTTTGTATTTAGATAAAGTTTTTGAAGTGAATAACTTCTTTAAGCGCGTTGACGGGTATTGTTGGCATGAGATAAACTTATGATTTCGCGTCGATACGTAAGTATGAGCTGTCGTATTGCGCTTGCGCGGCTTGCGTCGGAATAGCGACGCGTAGTATAGGAGCCTGTGTGCATGTAATATTAATATTTTGCAGCTCACCATACGTTTGATTGATTAAAAGACTATATATATAAAAGTATATAATTAGTGCTTCGAGTGCCAATAGATATGAAACCCACACAATATTAATAATTTCAATAAACAAATTGTAAAATTTAAATGTATACACTATAATCAATATGAAAAATTCAAAAGAGAAAGATTCATTTTTTTGGATATTCACTTCTGTCGGTACTACTTATGATTGTCTCGACTTTTTTTTGAGTTTATTTATGCAGGTGTCGTTCCTGATAAAAACGCTCTTTTTATAAGTAATTATTAGAATGTATGTCATATAGTACCTCTCGTAAATTTTACTGGTGCTTCAACATCTTGTAGGATACTCTATAGAATATCATCGGAATACGAATACGCTCAGCCTACATCCAATAGCAATGCAATTATCCTATTAACCGACTGATGAAAGCTGGGCCGCCCGAGTACTGTAAACAATAGAACTGGACGGCGTAAAGGTATTCTACTGTGGTGAACAAATTACCACACACAAATAGGTATACATATGGTGGAAGGATTTGATTTTTTCCCTTATTTTGCTTTGTTTGTTTAATCGTGTTGTTAGATATAAAATACATTTTTATAGTTTAGATTTTGTGTCTCTCCAATTCTTATATCTGTGGATAGTTTAGCTTAGAAAGATTCGCGAAGTTATATTTCAAGCCTAAACCGAAGTTAAACCACTTTGGTAACCCTTGAGTTTGTTGCCAATGAGCTGAGGCCCTTAAACGCTCGCCTTAGTAGTCCGGTGAAGCATTGAAGGCCCGTCAAGATAATGGCGTATTTAGTCGGAAAGCAAAAAAGGAAATTATTCAATTCAGTAGTTTTCTATCTCAAGTAAAAGTGCCAGTCACTGTGATTTGAATATAAAAATTAGATTTACATAATTGCTGTGTTTTTTTGTAATATCATATTTGTTAATATTTAAAGGTTTGAACATATTTACTTTTAACCCCCTAATCCTATTCTTTAATCCGTTGTCTTGCCTTGATAATGAGAAAAAGAAAACTAAAATTCAACCGCAGTAGCGACCTACTGCATCAAATTGTGAATCTAAACTATTATTGAATCCACTCGAACACACAAAAAAATCTATCCAGTCGTTTAGGAGCAGCTTAGTCGTATACACACGGACAGAAGAATTATGTTTATGCCTATATAAATAATATTGAGAAACTTTTTGAGGCCGGATGGATATTTGTAACTCTTTCATGCTATAAGTATTATACGGATTTTAATAAAACTTTACAGTAATATAGCTTATACATCACAATAATAGGTTATCTTTATATATAAATTTCTTCTGTGCGTGTGTATGTCACTGAACTCCTCCTAAACGACTAGACCAATTTTGATGAAATTTTGTGTGCGTTTTCGAGTATCCGAGGATGGTTTAGATTCACAATTGGTCCCGGTAGGGGGCGCTGCGGTTGACTCTAGGATTCTTTTTATTATCAAGGCAGGACAACGTCCGCCCGGCCAGCTAGTAATTTATAAAGATATTGCTTACGCTGGCAAAATATTACAAATATCAAAATATCGTACCATTTGAGAGATTGCTCTGATCATCTATAAGGATACAAATGCATGACAAAGTCGCGGACGGCTCCTAGTTTTAACCAATGTAACAAAATTATTCGTAAATTTGGGCGGAAATTACATCTACGATTAAAAACAAATTTTGTAAATTGGTTCAACGTTCTTAAAATTACACGCACACTAGACGACAGACGAACATAAAGTGGTTGCTTTTAATAATATACAAATACATTATTTTAATATAATTTTTAATAAAGTTATAAGACTACATATCACTATACCCCTTATAATATTTTACACAGTAATGTAGAAGACCTAGTGCATATAATACAAATGACATAAAGCCGGATCAGTAACGAGCCGGGCGTGCGAGCTTCCCTTTGTGTCAGCTGGAGGCGTTTGAGCTGTTCACAGTAGGTGTAACAATCACACAGCCTCCGTAATCAGTCACAAAGGCGTATCTTCCTCGCTGCAATTTACCTAATTACGAATATATCCAGTACAATATGTCTGTTTGACGATGGAATTGATATCTCATTTGATTTTTTCCAAATGAATGGAGAAGCGGTGTTGTATGTTAATATAAATAAATTATGGATCTTAGGTGGATAAAAAAAAGTCGATGCAATCATAAGGACTGCCAACAGAAGTTAAAATTCAAAACCATGAAATCCATCTGTTCTCTTTTGAATTTTCATATTAATTACAGTGTGAATTAACATAAGTTGGTTTTTATATCTATTGTTACTAGGAGCAATAATTATATACATTTTTAAAATGTCTACTAATCAATCAACCGTATGATGAGCAGTAAAATATCAACATTACATAATCACAGGTCCTTAGACTACGTGTCGCTAGGTTGACGCAAGCGCAATACGGTCGGTCATGTTTACGTAGCATGTCACAGCGCGAAACTATATATTTAACACCTCAAAAATACCGCTCAACGGGACTAAAGGAGTTTTTATTTCAAAAATAAATATCTCTGTGCAAAGGCTGTGACCAAAATTATTTATTCCTATCCATTTACTTGAAAGCAGTGGAAGAGTACAGAAGGCGTAGTGCACAAGAAATTGACATAGATATATCCGTAAACCATGTATACGTAGTTAAGGATTCTTATTATATGATAGAATACACTAGGAGTATGTAATTATATATTTGAGGCAGTACGATTTGTTTAGCATACATATATAACCATTATTTTATAAGCGGTTCACCGATAAAGTAAGCAGGTCCTCTTAGAAACGAAAGTAGAGATATATAAAATGATCCTTATTACAGATGCATAACCAACAATATTCCTGATAATATTTAAAATGAAACAAATGGTTTTTTTTTATAAACGAACTACATCGATCATACTATCCATTGTGAATGAAACACATCTACTCTCTATGTATAATTATTATAAAACTAAATCAAATCAACCATTACTTACTTAGCATTATGATATAGAACTATGAAAATAATTTGATATATAATTTCTTTGCCCCCAGAGGCTCAAACGCTTCAGAATTCATTTTAAAAAAAGCCATGAAAATTTTATCTCTTAATATTAAATCTAAGATTGTCCACATTCCAACCTAAGTTTCTTTTGGAAGTAACATTAAGAGTTTTCTTCGTACTTTAGAATTTCATAACTCGGGGGCAAATAGATCCACAATAATGAGTAAATACATATATTTATGAAGAATGTAACACTCTACAAAAAAGGTTTTGTTCAAAAATAATTTTTCGTTATGTCTATGGGTTTAAAAGTTGTTCGAACTCAAAGTTTTATTTTTTTATAATCGTTAATATTATCAAGTATATTTATATAAAAAAAGGTGTGTGTGCGATTCACACACGATAAAAGTGAAACTTCAGTAAATCGACAAAAGAATGAGTTGAATATATATAACAAGGGTAGGATAATTACAAAGTTTATTTGTTTAAAAATAAATACATTTATTATTTAGCACAACTTAAACTACTTAAACTTAACTAAATAGACACTTGCAATAGCAGGGGAGACGTAAGTGCGTTGCCAACCTGTGTTTGGGGAAAGAGGGGAGGGGAGGTGGCCTTCTAGCGCTCTCACTGACCGAATGGAACGCAACAATGCAAGCACTGTTACTTCACGTCGGTTTTCTGTGAGAGCGCGGTACTACCCCAGGCGAGCCGACCCATTCATGCTGAAACTAGTAATAGCTTCAGCTTAGCTCTACCACCTACAAGTCTAAACTACCCAAATATACATATATGTCTGCAATCCACGGCTCTTTAGCGTAATGAAGTACGTTAATATTTACATTACGTACATATGATTTGCATCCCAAACGATATACAATCTGCATACAATAATTACATTGTGTAATGTATTACACTGATATTAATTAGCTACGTACTAGATTGGGCATTCGGTACGTTACGTACATTCGTTACGTTTTATTGACCTGAGGATCCAGAACAACACTTTTGAAGTAAAGTAAGAAGTTATGGCACGGTAGAGAAAAAATTTCTTTACGCGTTAAATGTAAGGTATATTATGTATTGGTGTGCACGTGTAAGTACGTATAAGTGTCTGTCTAGTAGTATACGAAAATGAGTAAATTTATAGTTAAGTATTTATACTACGGGACTTCGTATAGATTATGAGCATTCTCACATATATATAATACATATAAGCGACTGTTTTTTTTCTGAGTACAATTTATTAAAATGTCTATTAGTACATACAATTAATTGAATTAATACAAATTGTCTGTGATAGTTTGTGACAAACGAATGCCGTTGAAACTCAAGAAGATGTATAAAACTACGATAAAACCAGTCGTGTTATATGGATCCCAGTGCTGGGTTACGAAAGACACGGATGAGAAATGTTGATATGGATGTGTGGTGTCACTAGAATTGATAAGATTAAAAATGAATATATCAGAGGAAGTTAGAAAACATCACCAGTGACAGAGAAGTTGAGGAGTAATAGGTTAGTATGCTACGGGCATGTTATGAGAAGAGATAAAACTTAAGTAACTAAGTAACTTTTAAGAAACGAGCGTATACTTCTATGAAAGGCCGGCAACGCACTTGTGACTCCCCTGGTGTAGCTAGTGTCTATGGACGGCGGTGATCACTTACCATCGGGTGACCCGTCTGTTCGTTTGCCTCCTATTGAGTATGAGGTGGACGGATATAGAAGTAGAGAAAGACCGAGAGAGATATGGATGGTTTGGGTGAAAAATGATATTTGTATAAAAGGTTTGATATGGCATATAACAGGGGAGAGTGGAATAGGAAACGTGTATCATTACGACTCACAAATAACATTACTTATTTGTAATTATGAACACAGACATGGAGTTTTATATATAGAAATAGAAAAGTCTATACTGCAGCACTATTGGTTAGTTTGTAACATCAAAAAGTCGGTAGTTTGAACGACGCCAATAACTTCTATTAAGAATAATGATGAATAATCGCTAATAATTCTCCCAATTATTTCTCACAGTGCGAGAAAAGAACTATAACTTAAAAAAATTGCTACCTTTTTCATGTAAAGTGTAAATAAATAAAATGACACCTGTCTCGTTCTTTCCGAATGTCCACATCGTGAATTGCTATTCTAGTGTTTACGTTTATATCGATGTGTAATTTACACGCTTGTTTGTTACGCATCAGTTGAGGATGTGTTCAGTTCAAGGCTTATTGGTCAACGTAGTGTGACGTGCTTATGTCGGCTTGGAATAGTGTAGAGTGTATATAACTATCTCTAAAATAATCTATATATAAACAGGGAGACGACTAAATTGTTCAGTACCTCGTTTTTCCTTTATTTGTTAGTAGATTTTCTATATCTTTTCTTACTTAGTGGCTATTGACGAGATTTAGTACTCGTACTCGTAGATCTTTCAAAAAAAATCGAGGCAGTCATAAGGGTTGCCGACAGAAATGAAAACTCAAAACTGAAAGAGATGTGTTATCTTTGAATTTTCATATTAATTATAGTGTGAATGACAATATTTAAATTTTAGAATTTGTTTATTGATATTATTAACATTATTGTGGCTTTCATATCTATTGGCTCCCGGGGCAATAATTATTTATGTTTTTATAAAGTTTATTAATCAATCAAACGTATGATAGCTGCAAAATATCAATATTACATATACATAGGTCCCTATACTTGTCTGACGCAAGCCGCGCAAGCGCAATACGGTAGGTCATGCTTACGTAGCATGTCATGACGCGAAATAATAAATTTATCTCCTGACAAAACTACCGCTCAATGCGCCTAAAGGAGACGCTCTTATGGGAATACTTTCAAAGATGCATATATTTTAATTCCCTTGTCCAGAAATGAAAAAAAAATATTACAATTGATGTTTTTTTTTATTTATTTTTTTAGCAATTAATCTTCTATATTATTACTACCATTGTGGAGTAGGTAATAATATTAAAAGTGTCTTGTGATAGTTTCAATGTTCTAACAAGATGGTGGTTCCCTTGTTAAAACTTTCCAGGATATTTTTGTGGCATCTCAGAATTCTAGCTCTGTGGTATTGCCTTCCATCCCCTTCGCTTGTGCACAATAACTGAACTATATTACGTAAAACGCCACCAATATTACAAAATTATAGAGTCAAATAACACAAAAATTTGAATAAAATATAAGTCACTACATGACGGACACAAATCCCGCCAAAAACTCCTCTTGAAGAATTTTACAAGTGTTTGTTGTGTAATTCCTGTGTCAACAAGTTTTACGTATAAATTGATTTAAAATTTAAAATTGAGTTTTTGGCAGGATCTTGGAACGTCATGTCATCTTATTCTTAATAATCAAAATATGTTGTGTTATTTGGTTCTATATTTCGTAACATATGTGGTGTATAAGTTTTTTTTTTTTATGTCATTGGACGCAAACGAACATGTGGGTCACCTTATGTTAAGTGATCACCACCGTCCATGGACACTAACAACACCAGAGGAGTTGCAAGTGCGTTGCCACCCTTTGGGGGGAAGGGTTAGGGGAGGGAGAGGGAGTGGGGAGGGGAAGTGGGCCTCCGGCGCTCTCACTGACCGAACGAAACGCACCAATGCGAGCACTGTTACTTCACGTGGGTTTTCTATGAGAGGGTGGTACTACCCCGGACGAGCCGACCCATTCATGCTGAAACCAGTAATAGTTTCAGCGTGGCTCTACCACCATTAAATAATAAGTGAAGTAGATCGGAAATAATACCACAGAGGATGGATTCTGATTTGTCACAAAAACTCCCTCGGAAAGTTCTAACAAGACAGCCACCATCTAGTTACTTCATTGGAATGATCACAAGAAACTTCTCATATAATCATTACTTACTCGACAATGGTAGCAATAATCTACTAGAAGAATAGTTGACAATAAAATAAAAAATTCAAATTCGATTTCTAAATTATTGAATCATTTTATTATTGACGACATTTAATTTTAATAATGTTTATGGACGTATTAGGTTCAGTGGGCGAACAGTAGAAGATGACTAAAATAAATAATCCTACGGAAAGTATAACAAATTATTGAATACATAACATTATTCTGATGTCGCTTATTGTCTATCTGCTTATAGTAAGTATTTGTTTTTGATAACCACATATTTTAGATCGTCACAAGCACATATGGTTTGCGACAGAAAAAGACGCAGCGTTGTTGCTAGCAATTCCATATTGATTTATTCTGGGTTTGGGTTACCATAATATGGTAAATCAAAGGGCTCACTCAGTCCGAGCCTGTTTGTTTTCGTTGCTGTATTTTTTGACACATTGACCCAGTTCCATAGGATCATTTCAACCCTTTTATTTTGATCCCTCTCCACGGAACCCGGGCTGAATTATGCACCGGTTTCTTTTGTGTTCCACGATTCGTATTTGTGTCAATGTAAAAAAGGACATTTGTTATGCGCCCTTTTTTACCTCAACTGGCGACGCAGTAACATTTGCCAGTGTCGATTGATACCTCATTTTCATAAAAATATTACTATTATAATTACAGTTCGGTCATGTGTTGTATTTATTATTTGATTTTTGCGTTGATCGATTATTTAAACAATAAAGTAAGTGTTATTGCGCTAGTCAGTAAATTGTAAATCGTAAGGACAACAAATATATATACAATCACAAAATTACATTAAAGATGCATTTGTTCCCCATAATGCTATAGCCGCAGTTAGTTTAAACTTTTGTTCCTCGTGATACTGGCTCTTGAATGTCCAGAATATAAGTAAATTCCGACTTTTTTTTTCTCGAACTGACTACACTATTGCCCTTTTTGGAGGCCTCTACAGCTTCACCGGATTACTAAGGCGAGCGCTTAAGGCACTCAGCCGATTTCATTTGGGCAACTAGCTCAAGAGTGCACGGCACACCTCGGCTTGGCTGTTGCCTGTTACATGCAATTCGCGATCTATCTTAGCTAACCTAAGTTAAGCTAAACTATTCATACAGATATGAGTTATTGAAACATGTATGTGTACCAGGCATGCGTGTCTCAATAACTCTTCTGTGTATTTTGTGTCGGAAAATTTTCTGCACTATTTCAGTTCGATACGGGTAAAAAAATTAAAAAACCCATCCACTTTTTTTGTGTAAGCGTGTCAGCGTGCACGTGTGTGGAGGTGATATGTGTAGTGTTGTTGCAGTGATGTATTGGTGTGTCAGTGTATCGCGCGAGCAGCGTACTCAATGGCTCCACGCCGAGGGATCGGACCTAGGCTTGAGCCGCTGCCGAGGGGGGCTTAATCAAGTGTGCGGGAGCGAAGTTTACCCCCAGACAACGGCGGCGTGATCTGTGGTTACGCGGGCCTGGGCGTAAACACGCTCTGTTTGGAGAGACAGGCTGGTACTGATCGTTCGCTGCCGTTATTTTGTCGGGAGGATCGGTGAAAATATTTCGCGGACGTCTTTTGTATCGCGCGGCGTTCGGTACGGTTTCGTAATTCGTGGCGGATACCACTAACGGACTGAGTAAATTCGGACGCCCTCGCGTGCGTTTATATACCTTACCAAGGACTTACCTTAAAAAGGAGGGTGAAAATCTCTCCTATTATGCACACACACCGAAGTTGCTCTTACATGGTAAAGTCAACTCCAACATAGTTGAATACGTGAATACTATCAAATAAAAGTTTTCGTTATAATTTGGCCAATTTAAGCTACATATTTAAATAAAGAATACATATCGACAGTTAACCTTAAATCTATAAATCCATTAAAAAGTTTATAACATAAAAAAAAACACACACACACACATTTATTACGAAAACTCACAATTAATTATCTTTCACCACCATATGTAATATAAAATCAACACATTACAATCCCTTTTCCAAAATCATTCCCACAAAAATTTCCAGCAATAAAGAGGAAAGATGTTACACATGGGTGATTATGAATGAAGACAGTAGATAGGACTTTAAAAATATTGACAGAATTGACATATTTACATTCAGTTCCCAATTTATTGCAATAGATGGTCGTACTGTAAAGGTATTATTTGGGCATCCCCTAACATATATATCATTGTACCAAACACATAAAATCCTATGTCATTTGAACATACTTTATATCCAATACCGCGAGATGTCGAATCGGGCAGGTTTCAATTTACACCTCGACACGGCCGGGTATCACACGGCTTCGAATAAACCGCTCCGGTTTGTGTATGACACAGACCACTCAAATTACTAGACGTGAATAAATCGAAATTTATCGTTCGTAATACATATGCGCATTTCGTTACGATACTTGGAGTGTCAACCTACAAATATTATAAAGCAAAATAGCTATTTGTGTTTGTGTGTGTTGTCTTGTTTTTCTCATCTACGTAATAGATTTTGATTCGGTTTTGACTATCGTGTAAATAATTTCTTTCAAAAGGTTTAAATCTAGTATATATTTATTTTTATAAAACAGAAAAATGTGCTGTATTCTAATGGAGTCGTAAAGATATTTTTCGGACGCTTATGTTGCTTTCACTGGCTAAACTTTATGAATCGAAATAATATACTATAAAATTTCACATCTTATCTGCTACCTCTTAAGTAACCATTTTTGGTATTGCATATTATCAAAGTCGTTGCATATTAGCAATGAAGTCGTGGTGGTCTAAGGGTTTGACCGGTAGAATATGATTTCAATGTCCGCAGGTTCGAACCCCGGCATGTACTAACGATTTTTTCGAAATTCGCGTACATTTACTAATTTAAATTGGTAACACTATCAGCTGACGACGAAGGAGAACATCGTGAGGAAACCGGAACCTGAGAAATGTTCTTGTAGTCTACTATATGTGGGAAAACATAGAACTGTGGATTTCTCGGAGTTTGAAATCACCAATACGTCGTGGGCTGGCGTGGTGATTACGCCCATACCTTCCTTCGGGAAGAGGCCTATGGCCCTGCAGTGGTTCTCTTACAGGCTGATGATGATAATGATATTATCAAAACAAAAACACCCGGAGAGCACGTGAAGGGAAATGCGAGGTACACTTCAGATACACAGGTACACTTTTATATTTTGATGAACGCCAACAGAGTATTGGGCGTTACTAATAAGTAACATCAAAGTGTTCGTTTTTTTTTCTCGAACTGACTACGCTATTGAACCAGCAAGGTCTTAACAGCTTCATCGGGCTACTAAGGCGAGCGCTTAAGGCACTCAGCCGATTTTATTTTCACAACTAGCTCAAGGGTCAAAGTGTTCGTGTTATAATATTTTAATCCTTTTATAAACTGTTATAATACGTTAAGTGTAAAATACTGATTTATGCATATCATATACAAGCTGTGCCCACTACTACGTGCGCGTGACATTTAAATTATAGAAATAGTGATTAATGAACTTGTAGAATTATATTGTGTATTAAAAACAGATTTCAGATCAGTATCAGATTTCTTCAAAATGTGCTCAGTAGTTCTTGCGTAAATGTGTTCTCTTTTATGGTTTCATATAATTATAAGTAACATATACATAAATACGAATGGGTTATACCTATATGTAAAACATGTCCTATATGTTATATCGGTGTGTAAGCTATTAATTACTAAAATACACCATAGAAATGTGTTTTTTTCATTAATTCTAACCCCCTAACAGAGTTTCTTTTTAAATATTTAATGTACAGATTTCGTCCCGTTACCATTTTATTATATGCATAGATAAGTAATGTTGTTGTTAAAAAAAACAGTTCAACGTCTATTCATAACTGGTCTGTGATATACGTAAACGCGTCGGCTGCAATTTATGCTCGACATTCTGAAACGATTCCATTTTATTCCACATCTTCTTTTTAAGGGAATCTCAAAATAGTGAACATTTTTTTTGTAACATGTTCTAATGAGTTTGATTTATTTTTTCAGAATGTTAAAATATCTGTGGTTTCGTACGCGATGGATATTATTTGTTACAGTCTTTTTTTGTTGTATATCTGCCGTCATGTGGTAGATCGTTATTTTTTTAATAGAACTTGTATCCTCGTTCACTGAATAGCGATTGGTACACGTCAATTTATTTGCCCTAATGTATTGATAAATTGATGTAAGACAGAAACAAAATTTAGAAAGGGGTAAAACTTAAATCTATATCTATACATATAAGAATGTAAATCTAACATGTCTGCACTTTTTACAATATTGTGAAAAAAATTGTTGCAGGTGTCTTGGAATAAGCAATAAAATACATTTCAATCATTTTTAGAAATGCCTTTCTATCTATCTATTTCTATGAACACGCATCACTGCTAAAGTACTGCGTTCGCGATAAAACCTCATCAAGAAAATCATAAAGCATAACCTCGAGTAACATTCAGTCGTAGTTTCCTTAAGGGTTTGGTTCTGTCAAAAGTTATTGTAATTTTAATGTCGACGCGACTTATGCACGAGAGAAAAGCAGATAAGGTAATGAACTTAATACATTCGTTTATTAATCACTGTTTTTTTATATAAAGTTCTTACTCAGCTGGTTATACATAAAAGCCAACTCTCATGAAGATCGGTTGATTAGTTTCGGATTTCATCATGACACTGGATTTTTATATATTTAGATATTGAGTATTACGTTGAGATATTGACTCAGCGGTTCGCTGACTCGAAACCTTTTCGTATCCCTGTTTCTGCGGAACGAAGCGACGCTGAGTACACTGAATTAATGTCCTCAAATCAATTGAGAATGTATGTTCTCAATAACGGATCATTCTGTAACTTTGACGCGATAAAAGATGCCCAGCGATTTAAATTACAGCGGCTTTTTTTGCTTTCAATAATTTCAGCTGCTACGGTGAATTGGGAACGTAAGTTATACTGTCCAAATTTTGCAATGAACTTGTTGCCCTTAAAACTATACGTTAGGATACAAATTTTGATGTGAAACTTCTTATGGCATGGTAGGGAAAAATTTGCGTTATGCGTTAAACGTAAGCTATATATTTGAGTGTGTGTAAGTATGTATAAGTGTGTGTCTGGGTCTAGTAATATACCAAAATTAATAAATCTATACTACGGGAATTCGTAGGTATAGTTTATGAGTATTCTCATAAATATATAATTTAATACTTATAAGCCAAAGAAGTTTCACTGTTTTATGTTATTACTGGTTGTAATGTAAGAATAAACATGTGTCCGTTTTTTATGATATTGAGTTACTCTTTAAAAAACCAGTATAAACCATCGTTGACTTATTCGGTATGGTGCTTCGCTGACATAGGCGTTTACAGTTAATCGTTTTTCGGTACCGCTCGGTTCTTGGTATACGTCCCGATCGGATGATTACTTGGTTGGCGTTTAGCATACTTTCTAACCTACACTGTACGTGGTAATTGTTCCACTCCTAAGCGTAGTAGCATGGTGTTAGCTGATAATCTAAATTATAAAGCTATTTATTGAGGATAAATAGATATTAAATACAAATCTCATTGGGAGTAGAAGTTCACGCGTCCAAATAAGCGATCTCTTGAACTTCGCAATATTAGATTAGATGAGAGTCAGAAAATGATCCGTCCTTGTTTAAATTAATTATATAGCGATTTAAATCGCCCCTTCTCTTAACGATGCCGAACCTCTTATTGTAAAAGACCGAAATATTTTATTACTAATTTATACTAAATCAATAAAATTAAAATGATAGATTATTTTAAAACTATCAAACTGTTACGTATGAAGTAGTCATCGATAACGTACCCACAAGTTATGTTACGTTTGCTAATTGTTTTTGGATGAGACATAAATATCTTTTGGATGAATGAAAAATATACATTTTCGAAGAATGAAGGTGAAAATTAAGAAGGTGAAAGAAAGAACTTAGCTAATAACAGAAAATATAACACACATTTACATTTGACAACGTAGTTCGACACATGTAGCATAGATGGCATTTAAAACAAATCTGATGTTTACGTCAGGCGGCATATACTATGAATAGTCGATTCTATCTTGAGTCGCGCCATTAGATCTGTCACATCAAAAAGGAATTTATTTTCCCAGACGTCTCCATTCATATTTGACTATTCCAACAAGATATTTCTCTTCGACTGGTATGTACAAGTCATTGGATATTGCCAATTAAACGGGAATTCATTTAAATAGTCAATTATTACTGGATGGTTCGAAAATGTTTTCAATTCAGACTGTGCGTGTTATTGCATTCCTTTGAAAATATTTCAACGGGAGGTTATTGTGTTAAATATTTTTGGTAAATAATTTACTGTAACGATGTTTAAAAATGTATCTGTATATATTTTACTATCATTATCATCAACAGCCTCTAGCAGACCCATTGCAGGGTCATAGGTCTCTTGCTGAAGGAAGGTAGGGGCGTAATCACCACGCCCGCTCACGTCGTACAAGAACGTTCTCAGGTTCAGGTTTCCTCACGATGTTTTCCTTCACCGTCAGCTGATAGTGTTACAAATTTGATTAGTAAATGTACGCGAATTCCGAAATACGTAATAAATACATGCACGGGTTGGAACCTGCGGACATCGGATTGTTATTCGACAGGTGAAACCACTACACCACCACGGCTTTCTATGTATTTGACAAATTGTGTATTAATTTGTAAAGTAATACAAATCGGATGCGTTTCCATTCATTTTAATCATTATATAAATTCTAATCTATAAATTGGTTTTGTCTTCAGGGATAATCTAACTCTTTATTACTGGCTTGTGTAATATCAGTAATGAAAATGGTAATAATAAACTGAGAAAGTGTAGTTCTCGAGTACCGTTGAGGGAGTCATTTTGTGCTTGATTCTTTGCTTGATATATCAATCTCTCGGCTACTAGTATGTGGGTTGATCCTGGGTCGCGACAAACCAGAAGAGAGAACTGCACCGGATTTAATAATAACTTGGGAGTTTTTGCCGGGATCGTGACTTATATTTTATTCGTAATCTTGTGCTATCTGACTCTGTATTTTATAATATTAGTTGCATTTTACGTAATATAGTATAGTTATTGTGTAGAAGTGAAGTGGATAGAAAATAATACCACGGAGCATGGATTCTGAGATGCCACAATAATTTCCTGAAAAGTTCTAAGAAGGTGGCGACAATTTTGTCAGACCAAAGAAATTATCACAAGACACTTGTAATATTACCTGACAATCGACAATGGCGATAATAATCTAGAGGATTAGATGCCAAAAATAAAGTTAAATAAAATTATAACTTAAAAACCACTCTGAATTTTAAAAGGATTTTAATCTGGATCTGATACGTGATGCGAAGTTGGTTACGCGTTAGTGCAGTAAAAAACTTATTTAATTCTGCTACAAAGACATTTGTATTATAACAATATAGTGTACATAACACTATAAAACCACGATGCAAGTGAAAATTTTATCGAATCGCAAGCATTGAACTGAAAATTTTAGGAATATGAATAGATTAAGGGTATTCAAAATGCATTTTTAATATTAAGTTAATAATTTAAAAATGGGAATGATAGTGGAAAATTAATAGTAGATAAGATATCCAACTATACATTTTAAACTCAATCTGTGTATTAGAGTATGGAATATTTTATAAATGAAGTCATTCGGACGATACACCTATTGCTCTTGGCTATTTTGCCGAACTCTTTTCGCTTTACTCGCGCTGGGTGTATTGCGACATGCGATAGAGGGATGAAAAAAATTAAGGCGATGAAAAAACCCGTTTTACTTTAAAAAAAACAGACGGGGGTAACGAGTTCTATTCACTACATTTTTTATTTCATTTTATTTTAGCCAATCAATCTTGCCATTAAATACAATAATACTATCTTTTTATAATTTTAAAATCTTTATTGAAACTTTCTAGCAACTTTCAGTAACTCAAGTTAAATTTCATTAAAAATATTACAAGTTAATGATCTGAAGATTACAATACAAAACTGTTAATTAATTGAAATCTATCCGAATGAAATGGTTGAATAAAAAGTTTAAGATGAACACAGATAATAATTTCACTTACCAGATAATAAACTCCGAAAGGCATCACAACAACAGCGACTAACAAGTCCGCGACAGCCAAACTAACTATGAAATAATTCGTCGCGGTCTGCAAACTCCTCTCTCGGGCAACACTCAAAATAACTAAAACGTTACCGAATAACGTTAACAACGGGAACACTAACAACGATAGCGCCCACAGATTATACTCGTTCACAACACTACACGTTTCGTTCACGAGAGTACAATTCGTGAGAGCGTAAAAATCACTGAGTATATCATCGAATGTACTCGAATTCGTTTTGTAGTTTTCACTAACGTTGATCGTGTAAAACTGCGACGTGACGTTTTCGGGCGTTTCCGTCAATGACTGGTTTAGTGAGATGTCTGCGACAGTTGGGACTCGGAACTCTGTGATTTTTGTAGTGTTGTCACATTCACTCGAGCACACATTTTTCGTCGTAGCCATTATTAACGGGTCTTTTCAACCCTAGTGCTGCGGTCACTTGATTACATCTGACTTCATAACTGTTTTGTAATCTCTTTTCATGTTACGTGGTCGGGAATCTGGAATGAGATTTGTTTTTTATTAATAAACAATGATGAAAGCTTCACCAGTATTAAAGAATTGTATGAGAGGTATTGTTAAACTTTATTTAGATAAATTTTCGTACATCGACTGTTGTGTAAATGAGATTGTCTGTAATTTATAAGACTTTATCTTCGAAAGGACTGTATCTATTTTAGCTAAAATATCATTAGCAAATAGAGGACTTTTCAGTACGTTTTTCAGAGGGCGGAAAGCATATTAATAATATCTATAAAGTTGCGGATTTCAAGAGTGACTTTAAAAATAGAAACTAATCTGTAACTAACACTAGATGTTTATTTTTATTAAACTTTTTGCATTTAGAAAAGCTTTCCTTCAATGAATGCTTTGATTTATTGTAAAATCTGAGGTCAGAGCTATCTAGTCGTACAATTAGTGCATTTTCATTTATCCACATTGTTTTAAGTTTAGGATTCAACGAATTTGTTAACCTGTCTAGATGAACATTTAATAAATGGTTTTCTACATACTCAATAAAGAGTATTCAGTACTCAGTACTTTGTACTCACTTCTCATAAGATATTTAAAATAGATATTTAGATATTTCATTTTACTACCTGTAAGTTTAAATAAATTCTCTATAAAAAATAACTGTTGTATAAACATCGGGCCACGGTACTGATTCATACGGCATGGTACCTAGTTCATATAGGCATTCACAGTTCGGTCTTTCTCGATGCTCTGTTCTCGGCAGACAATTAACACGCTTTGATATCTTACGTCGCACCAGACTTACCGCAAGCACTCTTATTTCGTTTTCGCTCTATGACCTACAAGTTTTGTGATAACCTCCCACTTTTAAGATTCGTAGGGTAATGTTAAATAGTCTGTAAGCGCTTACAATAATTACATTATTATATGCAAATATAATTTTGAAATGTGACCTATATATCGAGAAATTAATGCATTGCAATTGCAAATTGCATGCATCAAAAACAAATATAATCATAAACTTTATTGAATTGAAGTAAATTATAATATATATGAAATTGCCGTTCTGCAGTACTGGCCATTTAAAATCAAAATAATTTTTGTTTGGCTAAGAATTCTAATTTCAAATTAGCTTTATTTTAAAAACATGGAATTCTTTTTCCCAAAGTAGTCATTTGTTTATTGATTAGTGTTATATTTTCATCGCGTTCATTCTTTTTTGTCATCATGCATACGTTAAAAATTCGAGTAATTATGGAATATGAGTACCGTCGTGGCAGCAACGCGGCAAAAGCAGCACGCAACATCAACGACGTTTTCGGAGCTAACACTACATACCAAGGCACCACCTGTTATTGGTTTGCTCGCTTCCGTTTTGGTAATTTCGACCTGAAAAATGAACCTCGCGGTCGTCCGAAGACTTTGGTTGACATTGACGAATTAAAGGCGATTGTGGAAGCTGATGATACACAATCTACAGCTGAATTAGCAGCAGCTTTCGACGTTAGCGTCAAAACAATATTGGTCCATTTGCGTCAAATTGGCAAGGTAAAAAAGCTTGACAAATGGGTGGCCCACGAACTCAATGATCGCCAGCGCGAAGTACGCGTCGAGACGTGCCTTGCACTGCTCAACAGACACACAAATAAAGGAATTTTGAACCGCATTGTTACCTGCGATGAAAAATGGATTCTGTTTGATAACCGCAAGCGCTCAGCAAGTTGATTAGATCCTGGTTCAGCACCTAAACAATGCCCTAAACGAAAACTTACCCCTAGAAAAGTGACGGTCATTGTTTGATGGTCTAGCGCCGGTGTAATTCATCACAGCTTCTTACCAAACGGGGTGAGCATTACTGCAGAAGTGTACTGTGAAGAACTGAAAACAACGATCGAGAAGCTGGCACATCTCTGACCAGCATTGGTCAATCGCTCGTCTCTGCTGCTCCTGCACGACAACGCGCGACTTTATACTGCACAGCAGACGGTCTTCAAGTTAGGAGACCTGGGGTTGGAAGTTCTCCGTCATCCGCCCTACTCACCAGACCTTGCGCCTACAGACTACTATTTTTTCCAGAATTTGGATAACTCCTTGGCGGGAAAAAAATTCAATAACCGAGAGGCAGTACAAAATGCCTTTGAAGAATTTGTTGCCTCCCGGCCAGCTGATTTCTTTAAGAAGGGCATCAATAAACTGCCACTGCGTTGGCAAAGATGCATTGATTGCATGGGTGATTACTTGGATTAATACAAATAAAAAAATCGTTTAATTTTTTTTATACAAAACGGCAATTTCATAGGTAAAAACCTAATATCTGCTCAGATTTGCTGAGTGAACAGTCTGTAGCTCTCTATCCACGGTTAATATCTAATAAAATATTCAGTGGGTAAGTTTTCCTTTACGGAAATTCCTTGTGGAATACATAAACTTTATTATTTAAATAATCCAATTTTTATTCTTTCCTTTGAAACCAGATTCTGAGAGATTAAGAAAAGAAATTAATGAGATGTTTTGAAATTTCAATTAATACAACTTCATACCTAAATGAATAATAATTATAAAAAAACTTTTGTAAATAATACATAATTTAAACAAAAAGAATATAGCACAGTTTCAAACAGTACACAATACATACTCACGGTACACAATTCTAAATATGAAAATATGTAATAAAACACGTTTGAACGAGAATGATATGACAACAAACAACAATAAATATCTCGACACGCCCGCGCCTCCTGCTAAACTAGTTTTGAATACGACAGAATTAAATTAGGCGATTCAGCCTGCGATGGGCACTATAGTGTAGGATTGGTACCGTCGAACGAAACAGTGTTAAAATGATAATAAATAAAATAAATTCTAAAATAAAATATTTGTATAATTAATCTTCCATTCTATATATGCATATAATAAAAATTAAGTGTCTGTATGTAATATCAAAATAATTTTTTTTTACTGATTAGGTACGAAAGTTTGTTTGTTTGTTCCGGCTAATCTCCGAAGCGGCTGGACCGATTTTAACAGAAATTTCACTCGCAAATAGCTGAGATTACAACGGGTTACTTAGGTTCTAAATTAGAGTAGCTATTAACCGCGGCTTTGTCTGCAATGCTATCTCCAAAACGGTTGGACCGATTTTCAAGGGATTTTCACCGACAGATAGCTAACCTTATAAAAAGTAATTTAGTTTATTTTAATTTAGACTACCTGTTAACCACGGCTTCGCCCGCAGTACTATCTTCAAAACGGTTGGACCAATCTTCACGAAATTTCACGAAACCTCATTGGACACACTGTATTTATATATCTAATGTATATGTTATATGTTACATGTTACTGTAGTTGGCGTGCGCTTCGTACTTACAATTGTTTTAAAAGAGCATTTCTATAATTGTAGATGGTCTCAAAATTTTATATTTCCTTAATACAATTTTAAAAAACACGTGCGGAGCTGCGGGTACATTTAGCCTATAATAATTACATAACAGAGTAGCTTTTCGCGTCTGTCTGTGTTTTTTTAGCCCTTCTTAATTAAACAACTTGTTTTGATACGGTTTTTAATTTCGTTTACAGAATTTCTTCCGATTTTTTTTATATTATAGGAGGCAAACGAACAGGTGGGTCACCTGATATTAAGTGATCACCGCCGTCCATAGACACTTGCAACACCAGGGGAGTCGCAAGTTCGTTGCCAGCCTATATTTGGGAGTGAGGGAGAAGGAGAGGGGAGTGGGGAGGGTGTAGGGAGGTATGTATCCAGCGCTCCCACTGATCTAACGAAACGCAACAATGCAAGCACTTTTATTTCACGTGGGTGTGTCTGTAGGTTGGGTGGTAGTGGGCGAGCCGACCAATTCACCCTGAAACTAGTGATAGCTTCAGCGTGGCTTTACCACCTACAGAATAACAATAATAATTAATATCATCAATCACGTAAATTTTAATGAAGTAAAGAAAAGGCGATGTAATTTAATCCAGTTGTAAAAAAGATCTTTCGGACGCATATATTAAAGCTTGCTAAGTGTTATTTTCAAATAATGTACTACGGAATTGTATATTTTTTTAATTAAGCATCTTTGACTTGGATGATTTATAAAGGCATCAAAAATTTACTCTAAATCATTTATACAAGCAATGTATATTGCACCCATGCGAAATCGGGTTGGAGAGATAGTATGATATATAAATAAAATAAATAAAAAAGCCTTTTATTTGCCACAGATATACTAATTTGTTTTGGTTTGAGAGTCCGATTGCGATTTAGTTTGTAATCACGGCTTTTTTATACCATTCCTAATTGAAAGTATTAAGACATATTGTGTGTGTTATACAGTGATAACAAGGATTTATCATAAAGTTTTTTAATACATATTAACAACGCGACCCTAAAAAAGCTGTAAAATCATTTCTCGATGCGAGTGTACTTGACAATTGCGCGGCTGGTTAGCCGTGTCAATCGTAGTCGGTATTGTCTTATATGTAATGTGAATCACGAGTAATATAGGTTTAGGTGCTCGAGTAGTTTGCGTACCTGTATACCATTTTAGGATGCCGGGGTTTAATTAAATTTGACCTTCAAAGTTAAGCGAGCGGTTGAGAAATGTGTAGAATCGTTTCTAAGTTGAATAACGGAATGTTGCTAAAATAAGGGTATTACGTTTTCGTCAATTGTATATATTTTTGAAGAGAAAACAGGAGATAAATTTATATCTTAGCGTCACGACATGCTAGGAATCGTGACCGACTGTATCGCGCTTGCACGGCTTGCGTCAATGTGCTTTTTATTTTATTTTATATTATATATCGTAGGAGGCAATCGAACAGGTGATCACCGCCGTCCATAGACACTACCCTAACAACACCAGGGGAGTCGCAAATGCTTTGCCAGCCTGTGTGTTGGGGGAAGGAAAGGGCAGGTAGGACTCCAACGCTCTCACTGACCGAACGAAACGCAACAATGCAAGCACTGTTACTTCACGTCGGTGTGCTGTGGGTCGGGTACTACCTCAGACGAACCGCCGACCCATTCATGCAGAAACCAGTAATAGCTTCAGCGTGGCTCTGCCACCTGACAAAACTACGTCAGAAACTTACACGCGATTGTTAGTGATATTTGCATAAAGATTTTACACACAAACGATGAATACTACTCTAGTGCTTACAATACCAGTAAAGGTAAAACTTATAAGTTACCGCGTACACAATTACGGGTGGAAGCTATTTTCTACAAAAAAAAAATGTCGCGAAAAAATGTATAAATTGCATCGAGCTTCACTAATGGACTCATATTGTATCAGCTATAGATTATTATTGCTGAGATTTCAATAATTTTGTCATCGTCGTCTCAATTGAAGCCCATTCTACTTCTGCGTCGCTCATAAATTGCAATATCGAATTTCCGCCATACTTTCAGACCACTCAGCTATAATGATGGTGAATGCTGAATTAATATTCCTATAGATAAACAGAATGTATACGGTTGTATAAAATAACTAAGCCAAGAACGAAGGAAATTACGTTTTTGCCAATAAGAAATCAACAGTAAAAATGACCAAATGTTAATCTAAAAATACCAGATAATTATTATATGCCATCGTAATCAAGCTCTGATAAAAGGTTTATTCAAATATGTATTATGTTAGCAGAATTATAGTTATCTTTGATAAGTCCCTCTCCCTTGTCAGCATAAGTAAGCAAAGGTGTTCTTGGCGGGATCTTGTGTCGTGGCTAGTGTTGTGTTGTGGATTTTATATTTTATTAGCGGGCCCGGCAGACGTTGTCCCGCCCTGATTATTAAAAAATCCTTAACAAATTATATACTAAAACGTTCCTCGTGAATCACTCTATCCATTGGTAAAAACCGCATGAAAATCCTTTCGGTAGTTTTTGAGTTTATCGCGAACAGACAGACAGACAGACGCGGTAGGGGACTTTGCTTTATACTATGTAATGATTAATAATCTTGTGTTATTTGGCTCTATATTTTGTAATATTGGTGGGTTTTTATGTAATATAATTTGGTTATTGTGCTTAAGTGAAATGGATGGGAAATAACACCGCGGAGCATGGATTCTGTTTTGCCACAAAAAATCCCTGGAAAGTTCTAAGAAGAGGGCCACCATCTTGTTAGTTCATTGAAATTATCTGAATAAACTTGTAATATAACCAACTCGACAGTGGCAGTAATAATCTACTAGAAGATTGGTTGCCAAAATAAAATAAATAAGTAAGCAAAGCTCCTTACTCACCTGTTACATAAATAATGACATAATTCTTATAGAACTCTTCATTCGTTCATATATAGTTTATAGAGCCCAATAACGCAAGATTATGAATAAAATATAAAATCCTCTACATGCCATTCTAAGATTCCGCCTAAAACTCCGACTGCCATTTACAGCATATTATTTCAATGAATATCTTGGAAGATACAACAGATTAAAAATTACGTGCAGCAAGAAATTGTTCTATATCTTTGGACAGTTATGACACCAATTGTATACTGTACTCATGTGAAACCGGGGTTCGTCATTAGTGCATAATAATTCATTTTCTTTGTTATACACTTATTTAATTTGTATTGTCTGTTGGTCGTATCAAATATACCTACCTATACATATACAATACCATATATCTTATTCATAAATAAAGCAAAACTCAAACTAATGTAAACGATTTTTTAATTATCCGGAGTTATGTTACAACTTCAATTATTATAAAGGCTTAATTTATTCAATGTAGGTAAAAGCCTTTATCCTCGGTCTAAAATATGCTTCAGATGTACCTGTCATTATAACTCGTAAGACATCTTGTGGGCACACTTCGTACACACTACGACAAACAATAAACGTATTTTATTTGTAACCAGTGGTCCGCAGCTTGAAAAATATATAACTATAAAAATTGTCGTTGTAAAGAACAGAAAAACATGACTTTTTAAAATTGGACTCAATATTAAAATGTTATGCTTCAAAACAGTAAAATACCAAAATCTCGAGAAATGTTTGATTTTAGAGATTTGATTTAGACTTTTTTGTAGAAAATGAAATTTCCTACAAATGTTTTATTAACATCTTTCCTGTAGGTTCAGCCATTAATAAATTGACAAGAAACTTATACAAAATGTGACTTTAGTGATCTGCACTGCCTCACCAGTGTAAATTACTGTTAAGTCGCAAGAGGTACTATTGTAGAGGGCTTAATCCTGAATAATTTCTGAGTTCGAACGATATGACGGCAAAAAGTACCACTCACTTATTTAAAAAAAAATAAGTGTATTTTAAATGGGAGATCTTCTCATGCTCTGGGAGAGTACTTAATATTAAGGGCTGACATATTCAAGACTTTTTTTACGTATTTTTTAAATTATGCGTAACTATAGATAAAAAAATAGTCACTTATAAAAAAAACCAGGCAAGGACAGCTGACAGAAGTAAAAATTCAAAACAACGAAATAAATGTGTTCTCTTTTGAATTTTCATATTACTTATAGTTTGAATGACAATACTACATTTCAGAATTTGTTTATTGAAATGATTAACATTAGTGTAGTTTTGATATTTATTGACACTCGGTGCAATAACTATATATATTTTTAAGTATCAATATTACATATGCCCCTATACTACGCGTCGCTATTCAGATGCAAGCAGCGCAAGCACAATACAGCCGGTCTTGCTGACGTAGCATGTCATGACGTGAAATTACAAATTTATCTCTTGCCACAAATTGCCACTCAACGTGCCTAAAGATGTTTTCACTTAGGATTATTGATAGCCACAAGCTGCAGCGACTACTTAATATCACATAGAACTGATTCCGTTTAATACTTTTTTCTACCATTGTAATTGCAGATTATACGTTAAAATAAAATATTGTATATATATCGTAACTGTCTTAAAAATATATCGAAAGCAAATACTGAAGTTTTTCTAATTATAAATAATGCTTTTTGCAAGAGTATTAATTTGTATTAACTTATCTTATACAGTAAAAAAATATTAAAAAATCTGATTTGTATTCTAAGCCGTTTTATCAAGTAGAACCTCGTCGCGTACGTCCAATGTACACGCTTTTAAACAGCCTGTAAGATGATTATCTAAGCTCGCTATCGATTCAAGTAACTTTAAGCTTAAGTTTATAAGCAATTTAACTGTACTTCATGTTTTGAGGACTATGTAAACTTTTGACATAATTGGTTTCACAATTTGGTACGCGGTTTACATAATTTTCTTTATAATAAGCTTCCCTATGTTTTGTTTGTTAAAGACAATTCAATATAGACTATGGTTTATGTTTTTTTTTGGTATTTCTGCTTTTTTATTGAAAATAGATTTTTAAGTATGACAAATTATCGTTTTATTTTTACATAAATTGTATTTTGATTTCCGCGTAGCTAATTTAATTATTTAAATTTTCAATCAGTGTTATCAACCTATGTGAATTCCAAATTATTCTAAAAAATAATTGTTTCTAACGTTGTTCAGCAAACTTGAGCTGATGGGTATAAGGGGGTTAGGATCATGATATTTTTAAAACAGTTATTCAATTGATCGTACCCGAATTTTCAAAATTCAAGGCAAGGCAGTCTTTTGATACTACCTTATTGTTGATCTATTGAAATAGATGTTACACAATACGTATAATCAGCCAGTCAGTCAGGAAAACCAATAAATACTCTGAAGGCACTGTAACTATTTATCCGGGCAGAGCTTCGCCTTACAGTAACTTCCACATAGGAGTGCGTGCAAATCAGTGACATCTTGCCCTTTATATGCTGAACTCCCACCAACCGGGGTGAATAATGAATAGCCGACCAATAGCGTTCGAGGTCATTAGTAACACCCCCGATATAAAGTCAATAGCGCAGTATCGCAGGTCGATAGTGGTTCCCCGGGTGGCGTTGTAGTCTCGCCTCTCGGATATGTCATAGCGGTACCAGACGTAGTCATTAACATAGATTTTGCTGGCTTTCGGTTAATAAAACAAAAGTCATAACTTATGCTGACGATACAGTAAGAATTAGGGATGCTGATTGGTGTGAAACTTACTCACATGCTGAATCTGCTCTACATAAGGCTATAAAATTAATGCCAACTAATTTATTAACATTGATGCCAGATGAAATTAAGTTTATTATATTTATACCTAGATTATATTTCGGCCTGTCGTCTCATATATTCTGACTGGTCATAAATGTTCCTTGTTAGCTAATTTATTATTTATCTTAGTGACAAATTGATATCACGTTGCCATGGAATAAATAATTACGATCACTTATATCTAGGGTTAAAAAAGTAAAGTTTGTTTTCAAAAGATTAAAAGTCTTTGTGGTCTTCTATATTTTGAAAATAGTAAAACTACGCCCTAGCTTATTCAATTTACGGATTATAGCGGTGGTGAATTATCTCCGTGTTTGAAAAAGTATCCCTCAAATTATGTAAAATGAAGTTGGCGCTATAGTAGTAAAAGGGTTTATTATTGTTAAATTACTTCAACAAGTTTTATGAAAATAAACACTAAAAACTCACTAAACTTACTATTTAAAGTTCACAAAAATTCTATCGCACTCCACGATTTCTTACAGCAGTTATTTTAGGTTATATTTAGAATATTATTTCAGACTAACCATAAATACCTTTGCTAGCGCCATTTTCGAGAGCCTTGACACTATTGTTTGTTTTAAGCTTACACTTATTAAGCTGGACACTTTTTAACATATCCCCATATGAGATAGTTCATCTTCATCTACCCTCCATAATTTAATCGTAATTTATTGCACTCTGGCGTGCGGTAGAGCTTGACAGTGTTAGTAGAGAGATCTCAGAGAGTTGCATTAAAATTTAGGGTTTACATTAATGCTATTACCGTGCTATTATAGTGAATATGCTCTGTTAAGTAAAACTATGAGTACCTACAAAGAAATGTGAGCACATAAACTCCAAAAATGGGAAAATTTAATTACATCATCTTGCCGGTCATTTTGGTGCCCCCTTACTCCTGTTTCTTTTCCATCTTTAACACCAACTATCGCCCGCGCAGGTACACGATGCTGTCACCTACGAACATTCCAATATAGTTTGATAAGCACATGCTGTCCCGCTGTCTTAATTTGCTCTATAAATCTGATAAGTGATAGTGGTTATTTAACATGTTTTAAGAAATATTACCACTGATAGACAATCTTCAATAAACTAACTAAATGTTCAATAAACGTGTTAAACATTTTTATAAAGATTTGCAAAGCTTTCACGAATGTACACACCTACGCGCATTAGTGTCTATCATCGAGCCAGCATCGCCATCTACCATTAATTAAATCTCGCTTCAGAATCCAATAAAATCTGCATAAAGCGTGCTTCATTTGACAAAGAATAGAGACGGCTGAGAGGCGCGAGGGAACGCTTCCATTAATAATTTTATTGCATTTATTATCAGGTGTTCGACGATTCTGTCTTTGATGCTGTATTATTAAGGAGGAGGTACGATACGCTATATTTAGAAAACGTGGGTTACTTCACGTCTCTTAAGTATCGGTATTCTGGACTGTTTGTTAATAAAAGGGATTAATTTTAGTTTACCCCTGGACCGTCCAAAATTATAACGGTTTATTACAAAAAAGTTAAATACAAAAGCCTTACAAGCATCCGTTTAGAAAGATATACGCTACTTTCATATATTGAAAAATGCAGTAAAATATTCAAGAACAATCTAGTTTTAAATAAAAGTGAAATATATCCGATGTTGGTTATTGTTTTTCAGTTTGCATTTTCTTTGTTTATTTCTCTCTCCCTTCATCACACTGGGAATAATTCAGTTTAACCATTATCAAGATACTTATTATTGGCAAGCAATCTACGTATATATAAAATTATAAATGTTTGTTTGATTAAAATCGTAAATGTTATAGAGTTCTAAATACTTTCGAATAAGTGTGTATTTTTTTTATAATAATGCCACCTGTTGGACGTAACTGCAACACAATACTCCAAGCGCTGCTCGGACTTTTTTACACACTGCTCTACACGGACCTTATTAATTTTATTTTTGGCAAACGCTCTTCTACATTGTTACTGCCATTGTTGACTAAGAATTTATGAGCCGTTGTATTGTTTTCCATTATGAATCTATACTTAATATTATAAAAAATTAAGAGTTTGTTTGCTTGAATCCGTTAATCTCAGGAATTACTGGTCCGATTTGCAAAATTCTTTCAGTTTTAGAAAGCTCATTTATCGAGAAAGGCTATATGATATAAGGATATATCATCAGACTAAAATCTATAGGGGCACTAATGAAGAATGTTACGAAATTAGCGTAATTACGAAATTACGGGTTTTAGCGTTAGCCCGTAATTAACTATTACACGCGGACAAAGTCGCAGGTAGAAGCTAGTAAAATATAAAAGTTAAAGATTACAAACTAAGATCCCGCCAAAAACTCGTTGCACGAACCATGTACTTTTTATTGTCATGACAGTCACAGAGTTACATTATATAGTTGACACCTGAATCAAAGATTTCTGATGTATTCGATTGTACTGTTAATATTACTGTTATTATAAGTGTATATATTTCAATTTACATTTTTTAGACTTCAATAATTTATGAAAAAGAGTTTTAACGTAGTTTTAGCAATATCATGTAGTGGTTTTTATATTTTATCCGTAATATTGTATTATTTGGCTTTATATTTTGAAATATTGGTGGTGCTTTACGTAATATATAGCATGGTACAATATATTGTAAAGTGGATGGAACATAATACCACGGAGCATGGATTTTGAATTGCCACAAAAAGTCCCTGGAAAGTTCTAACAAGACGGCCACCATCTTATTATACTAGTAGTTAAATAATCTACTAGGAGATCGGTTGCCAATAACAAAATTAAATAAGAATTCATGAAAATTATGGCTGGGATTTTTGTAAATGATAAAAGTAGTAACAGTGAATTTGTAAGAAAATAAACGGATGTAGTAAAATTTTATGATAACGTTTAGTTACCTCCGAGTTTTATTTGCTTGTTCGCCAGAAAACTGAGAATTTAAATCGATAGTTTCTGACGACAATATAACGAAATACTCGGTTGTTAACTTGTTTGTTCTGGACTGAATTAACTAATGGAATGATGTTCGATTTTCTGTTCAATCTTTAATGCCTCGTGTGTTCTGAAAGTTTCCTTTTTATCACTGTAGCAATGGGCAGCATTCACGTGTAGATGATGGCGTGATACTTAGGTAAACGGCCTCCTAGCGGTCGAGATGACAAACATAGATTGTTTACCATTTCTAGTGTAGACTGAAATATGTCTCCTTAGTATAGATTTATTCTTATAAAGATTTTAGTATTGCGTATACAGAGGCAGCACTGTCGTTATTGTGTTGATATTTGGATATTGCTGATATATATATAGCAGAACCTCAAGTCTAACTTCTACGGAGCCGCTCATAAATTCGAGTTCATTTTTACTCTAACCTATTTTTCCTCGAGCTATAAAGGTAATTAGTTTGAAATGATTAGCTATTACGTTGTAAAATCAAATATTCGTATGTTTAGATGTTTTATGTATTTTTTTTCTGGTTATGAAGGAGAAATATGTACCAAAATTATTTCTAGGCACTCACTGATTATTTCGACTTATAGAGGGTTGAAATTTCGAGTAATGGAGGTTTTGTGGCTTAAAAAATAAAGAAACAAAACATTATTTCAATATTTGGAGAGTTTTGACATATCGTGCTTCGACTTAAAGAGGTTCTACTATATATGAATTTGCCTTTTTGAATCTATCACTTAATAATATCTTCTATCACTTTTTTCCAATAAAATACGTATTTGAGAAGGCAATAATGACATAGCTTACTAGCATTTTGATACTAATTAGAGCTAATTTCATTAAACATAAATGCGATGAACGACATATTCTATTTAGTATTCGGAATTCTATTTCAGTCGCAATTCTAATCCTTGAGAATACTCTAATTAATCTTAGAATAGTAGCTAAGGTGACCTTCTTCCTCTTCTCTTGCCCTTATCCCACCTAAGTAGGGTCGGCACAACATGTTTTCCTTTTCCCCTTTCCTCTTTCAGATGTCATCACACGTAATTTTTCGGCACACGTCATCACACAATCCATGTATACCTTTTTGGCCTTTCTTTACTCCTATATCCGTCCACTTTCATATTCAAGACTTTTCTAGTTACATGAATTTCATCTCTTTTCATAACTTGCTCATTGCTTCCTATTACTCCTCAACTTCTCTGTCACTAGTGCTATTTCTAAACTTTCTCTGACATGCTCATTCGTATTCTTATCCGTTCTAGTTACACCACACATCCACCTTAACATTCGCAACTCTGCCAGATGTAATCTTTCTCATCCGTCTCTTTCATTGCCCTGCATTCGAAAAAAGGGTGTCGATTATTGCAAAAGGATAAGTTATCGGTTACAGAATGAGTTGTCAAAAGCTGTTAAAAGTCCGAGAAGAGTTACAGAATACAGCTATAAGGAATAATAATAAACGTTTTCAAATGCCATATATATTTTAGCTTTATTTCTATGTTTACGACAGAGCCGAGTCTATTTCTCAGTAACAGGCTAGAGATGTCGGCTGAGAGAAATGCGAATAAGATAATGACTTGTTTACATTGAACTCGTAGATAAATTGGCTTTATTAACTTTCTGCGCAACGCCGGTGGGGTTACAGAGACATTTTGTGGTACAATTATTTAAATTATATATATTCCGAAACGATTTTCGTCTCTATTTGCTTATGCTGTTAGCATTAATAATTTGTTTTCTGTCTTAAAGTGAATTGTTTGAAATAACGTACGAATATATTTTTGGTCGGGCGGTTTGACCAATCTGATATCTGCAGGTTTGACCCCGGCGCGTATTAAGGATTTTTTCGGAATTCGCATTTTTACTAATTTAAATTGGTAACACTATCAGCTGACAGTGAAGGAAAACCTGAACCTGAAAAATGTAAAGAAAAAGAAAATATAGAACTGTGGATGTATCAGTGTTTAAAATCGCCACGACGGGGCTATGCCATAACCTTATTTTTAGGAGAAACCCATGACCATGCAACGGGATTCTTACAGGCTGGAGAAGTTGATGATGAAATTGGCCGAGGTTCCAATAAGATTTTTTATCAGCGACAACTTCTAAAATGGTCTAGTTGTGTTCATAACACAAACTACCCAGCTTTCGTTTTTGGACTCACTCGCTCATGTTACTCACGTCCGCAGGAAGTGTACCTCTCATTCCTCTGCACGTGCTCCCCAGATGTTGCTAAAGACTAACAAATTTTTGTCCGCTGCACTGTTCCATTGAATTTGAACCTTTTTTTTTAACGTGGCGAAATCCCTTATGGATACGCCATCCTCCCGGGGAGAGGGTGGGTTATGTCCGACTCGCACATACCAAAACCCCACGGTGTACCGACAGACCGTAATTGTTGGGGCGACAAGGGATCGTACAATGCTACTCAACCTTGAAGAGCCGCCCCAACGGTCCACCCGGCGGAAGGTGACCGCCGGGCTCCTACCTATAGAGAGGCAGACTGGGTACACACCAGGTGCCTCCCTTCGTCCGCCGAATCTGTACAATGAGAAGATGGCCCCCCGGCCCATCTTCTCAGGTCCAGCTACGGTGGCGGGAGCAGTTGGCTAAAGCACCGCCTCCTCCCGCCGGTCCTCCGTTGGCGGAAAGGGCCGCTTAGAAGAACTACATCGCGGGCCCTCCCCGCCGCCTCCTTCTGCGAGATTGCCTCCTCGCAGAAGGAGACCATCGCTTGCCAAATCTGGTTGCTGCCGAGCATGCACAAAATCACACTCGGCAGCGACAAATCACGACCTACCACCGCAGCCAGAGTGCGGCGCTGTCCCTCCCACGCAGCACACTCAGATAGAGTCTGCTGCGCGGTGTCCTCGTGAGCGCTGCATTCGTGGCATGCGGCGGTCGGCTCCCTGCGAGCGATCTGGTGCAGGTACCACCCGAAGCAACCGGTGAGCACCTGCACCAGTCTAAACGTCAAGGGGTCCCATTTAATGTGAACCTTGCAGCGACAAATAGTGTTATCAATCAATCGACGATAACAAAAGATGGATACTCTATTTAGCCCCAAGATTAAATAAAAAAATGTCTTCAAAAGGTTATATAAGCTACAGAAATACACCACTAAAATAATAATAAGCGTCGTTAAGAACTCGTCTTGGTTGTGCTTTGTCACAGTCACTCTTTCATATTTTATTAGAAAGTTAATAAGAGATTACAAGTTTGTGTTCAACAGATGCTCTAGAATTCTATTACATAGATTAATCTGGCTAGCTTTGTAGTGTTTACAGAACGCGACTAGAAATTGAAGGAAATTTAAATGCTATTTGTGTTTGGAGACAGTCCACAAATTCTGATTAGTTTGCTAACTAGAAATTGTATTGCGGAGTGACTAATTCATGAATATAATATTTGTTTGTCGACTATGTTTACACGAAGCATTGTTAACGGGTGAAATATAGAGTTTGTATTGTTAATTATTTTATACATTTTGTATGAAGGTGAGTTTGTGTGATAAATATTTAAACTAATCTATATATATAAAAAAATCCAGGGTCATGATGTTTTGTCCGCGATGAACTTCGAAACTACTCAACCGATCTTTATGAAAGTTGGCATTTATGTATAATTTGGTCCAACTTGAGAGATAAGATAATTTATATTTCTCTTAATAAACTCAATATCAAGTTAAACGATTGTCAATGTTGATTATTGTTATTCATTGTAAGTTTCAGCAGTCTCAAAGAGATGGCATTTTATACCAGTTTGTTTACAGAAAACTGTAGGACTAATTATTATAGATATATCATAGATGGCACTACGTTGCAATGTTCATAATTTTAATTCAACATGTAATAATTGAGCCACAGCAACGCGTGGCCAAATCAGCTAATATTAGTATAATAAAAAAATTAAGTAACTTTTAATCAGGGGTTTCTACTAGATGTTTCTTTGTTAATCATATATTTATAAAGTTACAGATATTTATATTTTTTTTAATTTCTCATTACACTCGACACAAGAAGCTTTCTTATATAAATTTCCCACAAAAATTGACCGTTGCGTATGGAGGCCGTCACGCGGTTTAATCGTGTTTTCCCAACTGACTATCCGTTGTTGTTCTGACGGGCCTTTACAGCTTCATCAAGCTTTTCGGGCGAGAGCTTAAAGCATCCAGCATAAATGGCAATTAGAGCAAGTGTGCCAAATTGGCCGGACCTCGGCTTCGACCGCTGTCTTTCATGGAATATCGTGTAATGAGCTAAATTAATATATATTCATATGTGTTGCACATACGTGTTGCATATGGTGTTTGTTGATTTGGAGAAGGCATATGATCGAGTACCCCGAGATGTTCTGTGGTGGGCACTGAAAAAGAAAAGAGTGCCTGAGAAGTACCTACAACTTATTCGTTGTATGTACAGTCAAGCCAAAACACACGTTAGGTCCGAAGCTGGAGTTACCGATAATTTCAATGTGGCTGTAGGTTTGCACCAGGGTTCAGCTTTAAGCCCTTATTTATTCCTTCTTGTTATGGATGCGTTAACATCAGACATACAGGAGGAGACACCCTGGTGTATGCTGTTTGCTGATGATATTGTTCTTGTCGGCGAAGATGCTACCGAGGTCCAGAGTAGGCTGGTAAAATGGCGAGAAAAACTGGAGAATGTTGGTTTGAAAATCAGTAGACTAAAAACTGAACATTTGTTTTGCGACTTCGGTGGTCCATCCAGCTTTTCTTCTATAGCTTTAAATGGTATATCCTTACCAACCTGCTCTGATTTCCGGTATCTCGGTTCTCTGATCCAAAACGATGGTTGCATAGACAAGGACGTGAGGAATAGGATAAATGCAGGGTGGATGAAATGGCGAAAGGTGTCTGGTGTAGCTTGTGACCCACGAATGCCCTTGAAACTCAAAGGGAAGGTGTATAAAACTATTATAAGACCAGTAATGTTGTACGCATCTGAGTGCTGGGCGACTAGAGAGACGGATGAGAGAAAACTACATGTGGCAGAGATGCGAATGTTAAGGTGGATGTGTGGTGTAACTAGAATGGATAAGATTAGGAATGAATATATCAGAGGAAGTTTGAAAATAGCACCAGTAACAGATAAGTTAAGGAGTAATAGGTTAGCATGGTATGGGCATGTTATGAGGAGAGATGAAGACCATGTAACTAGAAAAGCTTTGAGTATGACGGTCGATGGATATAAGAGTAGAGGAAGACCGAAAAAAGGATGGATGGATTGTGTGAAAAATGATATGTGTGTAAAAGGTGTGTTGACTGAGATGACATCTGATAGGCGAGTGTGGAAAAGGAAAACATGTTGTGCCGACCCTACTTAGGTGGGATAAGGGTAAGAAGATGATGATGATGATGTGTTGCACAAACGCTTATTTAGCAAACTGGCAATTTTAGCTAACTAACGAGAAAAGGAAAACAAAAGAATCCTTACAGAAGCTATGTTCCTAACTGAGCCGTGTGGCATAGTACCTTGCAAACATCGCCACATGGCCCACACACACTATTAATTCGCGTTCTAAATGTATTTTCTGACCATTATGTTATGAACTCAAGGGCAATGGAACGATGATAGATAACTTTATCAATAAATAGGGTAGATAATATAAGAAGACTCTTTGAAATTTGAGTGGAACTCTCAGAAGTTTAATTATAACAAAAAAAAAACTTTATAATCTTTTGTTATAAAGATTTAAAAAACGCCCACTATGATAAGTAAAAATTCATGTTTGTATGAATGAGATCGTTAAATTCTAGTACGATTTGATTGATTACTATGGAACTTGACACACCCAACTGTTTTTTCATAGAGAATTTTTATATTAATATAATAATTTTTACAGATATTTTTATGCTAGGCAAATTTTTGTCGTAAGTCGTCACTCTGACAGTATGCAACCTATCGCTATGAAAATTGATAATATGTGTCTAGATATTAAACACGAAGAATGATTTTTTTTATACCACGCTTGAGGCAAACAAGTATACGAGCCATCTGATGATAAAAAATCACCGCAGCTTATGGACGCTTGCAACACTGGAGGTATCACATTCGCGTTGCCGATTTATATAACCTGTTTGTTCCCCTCCTGAAGAACCTGATACTATAATCCCCTACATACTGTAATAAATAAAAACTAATTCATTTAAAGTCACTAGCACAGCTAGTATGTATGGAAACCGTAAAAACAAAGGGCCTAGTCATAAATGGGTTACGGTGGGAGGGAACGATGTTGTGGAATTTTGACGTCACTATTTCCATTAATATGATTCTACTGAGGAATAAACGAGACAGATAGAACGAGATGTCTCCACGGCAACACGTTTGTCGACTGTAAATATAATTTTGTATGAATGTGTATACTAAATTAGTTACTGAATAATTCTGAAATTAGTTAAACAATTTATACGAGTAAGTGATCATATCGATTCAAAAGAGAACCGAGTTATCTCATTGTTTTGAGTTTTCACTTCTGTAGGTATTCTTTATGACTGCTTCAACTTTTTTACATATATCTGGTAGTTATTTTATGCTAGTGTTGTTGTTATAATCCGCGATAGCAACTCCTATTCCTCTCTTGCCTTATTTCCGTCTCAATATACGCACCAGTAATGTAACACCGCGAAGTGAGTGTCAGACACGGACACAGTTATCGTATCGTATTATATAGCCGCATCAGCATTTGGTACTCGTTGGAACTAGTGTGCACTAAATAGGATAAAATCATAGCAGGATTCTCCATAGATACAGCGCTGGATATAGTGACCTGACATAATACTAATGCGAAGTAAGCGTGTATGTTTCTTTCTCTTTATAGCTCAACTGATTGTACGTATTTTCGTCCAGAGGTTAAGCGTATTCACCTACCCTTACCCGCGTAGTATTTAACTATATAATCGGCATCTCCAATAACCCGCCAATAATGGATATAAAAATTTAATGTTGCTCAAAATTACCCTTTAGAGAAGACTATCACAAAGAATATCTTGAAAGATATCATGTATTTAAATGTCTGTATAATTTACACTTTTATGACGTCAAAAATTAACTGTACCCGTGCAAAGCCAGGTGGCTGATCATATAATATTAAAGGCGTAATATCGAATGCAAGCGAAGGCGATATTAAAATCTCATGGTACGTAATAGATAAATTCTAATATATCAAGAGAAACCCCCTTTAATATTCCATGGATATTAGGGTCTTCGGTGACTACGATGCAATGTGAGCGTCATCAATCATCCCAAACCCCATGGGCCGGGAAACTATTACGTTCATATTGCAAATTTAAAAATTGACGAAACGCTCGTATGACTCTCTAATGATTAAGCATAATCAACAGCGATGCAATATGATGTATAAATATGCTTGCAAGGTAATTGCTCTAATAACTACTATTAAAAGTTATATTTCTAAGTCTTATCACCTTCTATAACCATTGATTAATCGACGTTTATTTAATATTATAAATCATTGGGTTTAGAAATATGTTTATATATTATGTATATACTAGCGGGTCCGGCGGACGTTGTTCCGCCTTGATATAAAAAAAAAACTTGACAAAGTATATACCTAAACTTTCCACCGAATTACTTTATCTACTGGTGAAAACCGCATGAAAATCTGATCAGTAGTTTTTGAGTTTATCGTTATTAAGTATAGTATATTAAGTAGTAGTAAGTAGTTATTAAGTACCAAACTTTTTTTTATTATCCAAGCGGGACAGCGTCTACCGGGCCCGCTAGTATCTATATAAGATAAGGAGATGACCCCTTTTTCTAGGCAGTTTTTGTGACTATTCAAAAATTATACTTTAATTACTTCACGTCCACTTCACTTATGCCACCAATATTACAAAATATAGGGTCAAGAAACCGAATAGTATGAATAAAAATATAAGCTACTCTGTGACAAAGAAATATAGTATATCATTATATCTGAGATAAAACAACAAACAAGTTTATAAGTTTGTAGACTGTTTAGAGTAAGTTCTCAGTCGTTACGAGCGTATACCGGGGATTTATAAGTTGGCAGACTGTCGCCCGATAAACTGTCCGACGTATCTTAAAGTAGTTTCCGTTGTTATTTATTCTTTACGCGCTACGTCATGAGTTTTACCGCGTTATGATTAAAATCTTTAGTTGTTCTTTGAAGGATTTCGGTGGCTAAGTTTGATCCATGTTTCAATTGTTTGACCCAAAATTGTACAGTATACATTATATAGGCTGAATGTTTAGACAGTAGCAATATTTATGGAGGATAGTCTGTACTCGATTCTCTTTTTAAATCAGTTTAAAAAATAGGTGCGTAATATAATAATATTTTACCTAATTATCTAGAAAAATAAAAAATTATACGAAATCCTTTAAGCGTCTATGTTAAAGCATAGTGTCAATGACCGTCGGGTGGTTACACTTTTACTTGAAAAGGAACGTGGGAACGGCATGAACGAAACAAAAGAGTTTATTGTCCGTTTTATTATCGAACATCATTAAGTCAGGGTCGCCCATTGTAGCTTTCGAAGCCGGATATTACACCTAGATTGTGTTTATACTTTTGAAAGTCTTAGAACAAACTTTATCTTAGGTTTTCTTGGTTGTTTATAAGTATTTGTTTTAATATTATTATTTTATATGTTAAATGTGACCATGAAGGACACTTCTAGGATATGACACATATCCTAGAATACTGCAAGCGCTTAAACTTTCACCTGGTATATTATATAGTATTTATAGGTATACTGTTAGCTGTCCTTTTGCTTAAAAAAAGGTAAGAGAAATAGGGACTTTTTCATTCATCTAATCCAGTGGTCGGCAAATCTCTACTCACGGGCCGCATACGGTTCTTTAATTCCTTAGTTGTGGCTCTTCCACAAAGACACACAGACGCGGAATATTCTCTATTAACTTGCCTTGTAAGAGACGAGTAATCATTTTTGAAACGTATGCCTACAGAAAAGAGGCACATTTTTGGAAAGTAACAGTTGAGCAAGGGCAGGCTGGAGAGTGTACTTTTATTCCTAATTATTTCAATAAAATAAATTTACTAACGCAAAGCTTAAGTTAAAAGAAAAGATGAACAAATTTCAATTTAGTGCAGTTTATATTTGGCTCTTTTAGATGACGAGGAGTAAAGTAGACGGGATTAATACTTTTTCGAAATGCACTCTTATCCTTTTTCTATCCCTGACAGTTCTTGTATACAAAAATTTACGAATATCGGTTAAGTATTTGAAGTGTGCAGGCATAACATAAAAATTAACAAACTCACATTCGTATTTATAATATTAGTTAGGAATTATTTAAAAAACTTATAGGTGCCACACCACGTAAATTAGTAGCATGGTTGTCTTCTCTTTTTCCGAACTGTTAAACAGCTGTAGGCCAGGCGGGCTTTCACAACTTCTAAATCCCGTTGTTATTTATTCTTTACGCGCTACGTCATGAGTTTTACCGCGTTATGATTAAAATCTTTAGTTGTTCTTTGAAGGATTTCGGTGGCTAAGTTTGATCCATGTTTCAATTGTTTGACCCAAAATTGTACAGTATACATTATATAGGCTGAATGTTTAGACAGTAGCAATATTTATGGAGGATAGTCTGTACTCGATTCTCTTTTTAAATCAGTTTAAAAAATAGGTGCGTAATATAATAATATTTTACCTAATTATCTAGAAAAATAAAAAATTATACGAAATCCTTTAAGCGTCTATGTTAAAGCATAGTGTCAATGACCGTCGGGTGGTTACACTTTTACTTGAAAAGGAACGTGGGAACGGCATGAACGAAACAAAAGAGTTTATTGTCCGTTTTATTAGTGATAATGGGCGTGGACAAAACTTCGGAGATGGAGACACTAGTGTAAGTCTTTATATTGTTTTTTTACTCCAATTAATCACAATATTACTTGCTATTAGATGATGTTAGGAAACTGATGGTGGTGTTTATTTAATGACACTTCCTTTTATGAGTTTTATTACATTAAAATGTTGTATTCCTTTAATTAAAACGATTTTGATTTTGAATTATTTACAAGTGGAAGTCCTTTTATTTGTTTTTTTATTTGTTTTATTTGTTTCCTGTTATTTGTTTGTTCGTCTCAAATTTTGTACTAACTTTAACGTCCGTTTATCATCATATACATATAGGCTCCCATCGAAAATCAGCGCTGCAGTACTACTTACAGTATTGCAGATTTTTTGCTGAATGGGTTCGCCAATTGTTGGACACCTATTTTTTCATTTTTAAAATGTTTCTTTTTTTCTGTCATAATTATTTGTGTAATTTAATTTAATTGTATGGTTGTTCCAACAATAAAGTATTTCTTTATTTTCTTTCTTTCTTTCTCTTTTTCAAATTTATTTTGTTATCTTGTCAATAAATTTTCCCTATTTTACCAAAGTTGAATATTACTTTGGAATTTTGGAATAATACTATAATAAAAAAAAAAACTCCAGATAACTAAAAAAGTAGCGGCGACATTTGTGCTTGACGTTTCTTTGCGTGATCGAGTTAGAAATGAAGAGATTAACAGCAGAACCGCGATATCGACACAGCTCTTACAATTACTAGATTTAAGTGGCAGTGAACGATATATATTAATTTTAAAACAGCCGAAGAGTTCATTTGGATGCAAGAATTCTGCTGGTTTAGCGATTTTGGAGGAGGCCAATGTCCAATGCTGGATATCATTTGACGGAATGATTAGATATATAGAACAAACTGTAATTTAAAACCTGATCATCCACCAAATAAAAAAACGAAATACATAAGTTACATAAGCTTTTTTCTCATTTTCGGTATGAGTAAATAGAAAGACATTACTTTTTTTCATAAGGAAAGTATATTAGAATGCTTAAAATATGTCTGCTATAAATCATAGTTCACAAGTCTGCATAAAATGAATGATTTTAAATTCGCACAGTACGTTGATGATAAATTGACGGAGTTCTAATAAAAAAAGTCGCACGGAATACAAATTTACACCGATAGGACTAGATTCTAAGGTGTATATTTTTTATTCAGTGTAAATGTACCGAAACTACCAATCTTCGAAGAAACTGTGACTATAAAAGTTGATGTCGATTCGATTCGGCTTTTCAATGGAATTTCTTTTATGGAAATGAACTTTCTTATTTAGGGATTCCGATCTGGAAATGTCTAGATATTGAAACGTGTACTTGAGGTTGAAGTACGTGTGTGATTCTTGCGAGTGTCGCTGGATATCGAACGTTTTACAGATGATATTGGTTTAGAGGTCTCAAGTCTTAAGATGTAGCTTATATGTTCTGCTTTGCTTTAGTTCTCATTAAATTGAACTACCTGTAACTAGAGATATACAACAATTGGAAAGGTCTTTTAATATTTGAAATTCCAAAATACAGAGTAATCAGTCCCAGTTTTAGCCTTGTAGACATGTAGACGTAAATCCCCAGTTTTTTAAATCCTTTACAGGTATCAGCGTTTGTCCAAAATACCACCTAACATAAAATGATGATATGGTCTAAGAAGGTAAATACTCTAAATTGTAGAGGAGGACTGGCTCTTAAGTGCATCTGATGGAATACATCTGATGGACTTAGAAAATCCTACCACTATATAAAATGTTCTTCAAAAGTCCATTAGACTTACTGATGAATGCCATCAAATTTAATAACAACAACTACTCTTTGGGGTCCACTTTCCAAAATATTCCATATAAGACTAAATTGTTAACTAAAAATAGTTACGTAAATCACTATTTCTAATATTCTTGTAGAGAAAAAAATGTCGCACTCCGAAGAAATATTAGGGTTGGTTGCCAAGTGATATTACCTTTAGGAACGATGTCGCGGTTTCAGTAACACATAAGTGGGTTCGTTTTGGAACACGATGTCTGAGGCTTCGTATTGCTATCTGTAAATCACAGTTTTTTATATTAAAATATGTAGGTGTGGAAACGTGTTTCTCTCCCTCTCTCTTAAGATCCTATGCTCCCAAACTGTCAGATTTGAGGACAGGAAACATGTTACGAGTTGTATTATCATTCTTAAATTCTGTTTCATGTTACAGTGTAGTTCTTCACATCTCGACTCGTTAGGTAATTAATTTATACACTCTGTTTAATAAAGTTAACAATAACGTATGTTCATTAACCCTTCGGCTGATTTTTTAATAACCAAATCTCCAAATTTCACGATATCGTAAATTTCATGGTGTAGTAAAAAAAGTTCATGAAAATGAAAAAATAATTTAAAAATACATTTTATATAAAAAATTATGATTTTGCAATAAGTACATACATACTTTGTTATTTTTCAAAGTTTAGTAATAAATTAGTACTTTTTTAAGTCTGTGATGCCACAAGCTTGCTGCCTTGTACCTCGTGTGAGCTTAAACTTTTATGGTTTTGGACAGTTCAGGGGTTAAAAGATCCAGTATCCTATCAAATTCGAGCTGTCTACACGATTGATTGTAGTTGTGATATTGCATAGTTGAAACATAGCGTACAACTACGCGAAGAATTAAAGAAAATATAATTAGAAAATAAATAACTAACTACTACAGAATTTATCCGTCATAAAATATGTGCTGGTAGAGATAAAATGTATAATCTAGATGATGGACTAAAACTCCCAGATGTAAAATCTGATAATATAAAATTTTTAAACTCGGATTCGATCAATGGATGTTAAAATGGATACTGTGGGTGTAATATGACAAAATACCACCAAATATATAAGTAAGTTATTAGAAATTAGCTTCGAAACGAAAACCCTGCGTAATTTAATAAAGATTAAGCCACGCGTTCTGGGCCCATACTAATTATTTATATGGATAATTTGGTTAAAGAATGTTGGTAATGAAGGAATTCGACGAAGACATTCCTAATCTTAGTCGAAAAATTTCATTTATCGATCTAGAAATATCGCAATTGGTTTTTCGTGCGTACGTGTTCCATTGGTAGGTACTTCTAAACTACGCAACGGCTTGTGATATGACTTGCATTACCATTTAAAGAATGCCATTCGAAAGGTTTATTCGAATGATACACGCATATTTTATTTTTTTGTTTTTATTGTAGCACGGCAAAATGACTGCACTGTGCCTGATGGTAAGCACAGAACAATCAAAAACAATGGCGACCACCGAGTGACACAGTATCCATCGCCGGTCGCCGTTGTCATGCCGGCCTGCGAAAGGCATGCATTGCAAGGCAGGATATGCACAGGCTGATCCCGAAACGCGACCTGCAGAAGCAAATCACTATGACGGGCTTTTTCGCCATATACATGGTGGTTGCGACCCAGTCAGGCTGTAAAACCCTACCACCCCGATTTCGCAATTGCCTCGTTCGTTATAGTTTGTAGTCCGGTGAAGCTGTTAAGACCTTGCTTGGTCAATAGCGTAGTCAGATCGAAACAAAAAAACACGTTCGTTATTCAGCAGGGTGCACCACGTGCAGGTGAGGTTAGCTTGGATGTCTCAATTCTTCGATGTTATTCGAAACCCCTTACACCCCAAAATCTATAATCTATATGAAGTATAAAAAAATCCACGTAATAAAAGTCTTAAGTAAGTCTTTCGGGTGCTCATATTAATTATGCTGGTTAAACCTTTGGGATATATAAAAGTAATATAGTATGTAATTGTGCATCTGAAGTATGCCTTCAGGAAATTAACGATAATGTCTAATAGATATGCTTTTAATAGACAAGTAATATACAATAGCTTAAATTCTTCGTACAAATAAAATAAATACCTAGACGGTAAAAAAATATCCAACTTCATAGGAAGTTTAGGTCCAGACAAACCACAACGCACTGGAAATGATAGGGGTCGACGATATAATCAGACCCTATCAGTTAACCTACATGTAGATTGAGGGTACTAGATAACTTGCTGGTGATTTAGTAACCTCGTTCAGTCTAGATTTTAATCTAGCATTTTCAGGACGCCAGAATTATTTGAAGTATATGAAAATGTTGATCTCACTTCGTTGGCACGTTTAAAGTACTGTGATATTATGGCAGTTACGATTGTAGTGTTATTGGTACCGTGAATACATAAGGCGTACATAAGGCGTTTCAATTCAATCTTCAGGAGTAATTTTCTATGAGTCGCTACATGATTGTGATTTTTATAACCGATGTATATAACTAAAATCTGTTATAACCATAAAACTTGATGGTAAATATATTACGGTATAAGCATAAAGGTGAATGAATTTGTCGTGATTATTTAATTATCACAATTACACTGAAAGGCAATTTAAATGCAGATTTCAAGAAAAATAAACATAGCTAAATAAATGTATAAAAATAAATAGTTTTAAATATCTCTTTTGTTTATTAAAAAAAAGCACGAATTAATCTCTGATTATTAGATAGTAAATAATAAATGAATTATATAATACTGCATTAAAAGACAATCAAGTCACTTCCGCTGATTGTGACGTCATGACTTATACGTCTAATCATCGTTCGGTAAACAAGGGTGTCGTGGTTATTGATTCTCGTGCTGTTTTCGTATATGGAAGTTGTTCCTGTCTCATTGTTTTTGCGTATTATTTGAAGTTGTTATTAGTAATGAAACAGAGACGGCTTATTATTTAAAAAGTGTTTTACAGCTGTTTTAAATTATAGAATAACAAAAAAAAGATAACAAATTGTAACAACCGGAAGCACCGCCATCGTATGTGCCCCACCGGAAGTGACGCCATAGCCAAGCCATGCACTACCCCATCCGCCAGTAGTACTAACTAGCCACGTTTAGCCACGCCTTACGGTAGAATAGGGATAACCAGCCATAAAAGGTTGTACGTGCTTCGACTCGGGACAGGTGGTAGGAGTTCCGATCAGGACGCGGTAGCGTACGCACGTGCGCTCCGTGTTTTTTTCGAAACTTACACCGACGTGTTTGAGTGAGATTTTTTTATTTTGCTTACGCACCTCTCTACTATTTCCTTTGTTTTTTCTGTGTTTTCGTGTGCTGTTCACAGGTCCGAAGTGAGGCAGAGCAAGCCGAGTAAGTTTTTTTAAAAATTATTCTGCTTTTTTTATTGGGCACACCTGCGCCGCACACCTGCGTCGCACACCTGCGCCGCACACCTGTGCTACAGGTGGCGTTCTGTTTCCTAGAACTGAGTGAGACCTTTCCTTTCTATTTATTTATTGCTTGATATATTTATTTGTTTACTCTACTTATTTATTTATCTATTTATTTACGTATTTCTCAATTCGTTTCTTTATATATTTATTTACTTTTTGTTTATTTATGTAGTCTTATATTATTTTTCCTCTCTCTCGCTCACGTATTTATTTACATTTTTCTCCTAATTTGTTTAGTTTTAAACAGCTCTTTTGGTCCGGACTCGGGATAGTCCCTTAAAAACCGTTAAGGCGTGCCCCCCTGCCCCTCAGGCAGGGAGGTTGTTTCGCGACCCCCCGCACCCTCCGGCCTCGGTATGGCCGACTTAGAATTATTAACGCAGTACACTAGGTACTTAGAGGAACAGGGTTCCAATTTAGATTTGAACGCGTCATTTGAAGCCTTCGTGGCTATTTATACGAAGGGTAAGAATGCGTCACGACTAGCGCTCAAGAATTCGTTCGCGGTTCTCGAAAACGATTCGGAGTCGTCCCTGGATTCGTCGGATTCGCCGCTGAATCCGGCGGATCAAGCCCGTGCTCCCGCGCCAAGCTCCAGCTCGAATTCCGGTTCCGAGATGGAGCTGGACGAGGCGGCGCCCGCCGTGCCGACCGATAGATTCGCGTCGATCGCGACCCCCGCGACAACCGCGATTCCTGCGCCTTCTGCGCAAAACAGTGACGGTTTCAAAACCGTCGCTTATTCAAAACGCGTCCGTGGCGCGCGCTCACCGGACTCCGGGTCCGACTCAAGTTCAGCAAGACAAGACCAAGCAAGTTCGTACAGACGAACCGATAGAGGGCACCCGGGTGCATAATAAAAACGCGGCTATACCGGCACGCGTAAGACCGTTAGGGGGCGGAGCCAAACCTGTCTCCGTCTCGCTCCCTCAGAGCCAAGCCTTGGGTTCCGCAGAACCCACAGCAAAAAAGCCGCGCCCACCACCGCCAGTGACGATACAGGATAAGTCGCAGTGGATGTTTATCTCCACTAGGCTGAATCAACTCAAGATTAATTATACGTCCGCCTTGAACGTTTAGGCGGGCATTCAAGTAAAGGTTCCTACCAGCACCGACTTTCGCGCACTGGCAACCGCAACCCGGGCGGGCCCCTCTGGCCC